>JAIQCW010000109.1:0-27219 GCA_020283715.1 Cytauxzoon felis
CATTCCAACTAGTTATCTCAACTTGTCCAATCATCTTCTCTTCCACTTGAAGTTCAATCGACATCTTCTAACCTCTTCTTCGTCCTACAAATAGCTTATTCGCTTGAAGTCCAATCCTACTCTCTTTCCACTCGCCGTGGTGGCCTCTTCTAATTATCTCCCCTTCCAGCTCCCGTAGATCGCTTCCAGGTATTCCACTTGAGGTCCAATTATTACATTCACCTCTTCCACTGCCGTGGTGCCTCCTCTATTTACTTCCCCCTCCACTTCCCTGAGATCAGCTGCGGGTTCCACTTGAGGTCCAGTACTATTCCTCATTCCACTTGAGGTTACATCCAACACATCCTTAGCACCATCTTCCATCATTCCCATGATGGATGATCCATGACAACCCTCACCACGATCTCCGGGAGTGGCTTTACTCTTTAGAGATAGGTAATTAGAAGAAGGCTCCACGCCGAGTGGAACACTGGTTGTAACCTCGAGTGGAGAGCTCTCTGCAAGACGACCTCAATTATACGTCTCTTAACGTAACGAAGCTCCTTTAATTATATACTTATATCCGAGTTGATTGATATATTATTGCATGTATATACATCTCTAAGCTATTTTAATTTATATATCCTATTTAATTTATCAATGAGCTAGCTGTATTATATATATGATCTTGATATATATATATGATTGTATATTTAAATTTGAGATGTTATATAATTATTAAAAATGTATTTATTGTTTATATATTTGATATATATGTTACAATGTATGTGTATATTATATTTGAGATTGGATTCTATGATGTCTAAATCTGATAATGATATATGTAGGACATTACATTATAAAGGTTGGATTACTTATAGAGTTGTAGATACATCTACTAGATGTATAGGTGATGTATATTATGGTGAGATATTAGTATTAGATATAGATTATGGTATGATAGAGAGGATAGTATATAAGAATATTATAAATGATGATGAGAATAAGATTATATTAAGGATAATAACAGAATATAATGATGGTATAATAAAAACAGATGAATTTAGAATAATAGATATGTATAAATGTGAAAGGATAATACGTAATAATATATTATTAGATATAAATAATGATTATAATAATAATGATTATATAATAAAATTACCTTTAAATACAGGATGGATATCATATAAAATACGTGATGATATGAAATATAATTATAAAATAGGTGATGTTATAGATGATGATATTATTATAATTAAAGATTCAGATGATAAAAAAATTTTATATAGAAGTGTATATAAAACAAGAAATGGTATAATAAATAAATTATTAAAATTATGTTTAGGTATACATTATAATAATAATAATAATAATGTTATAATAAGAATATATACATATTATAATATAGGACAACGTATATTTGATGAATATATTAAAGTAACTAATAATGATAATAATAATATAAATTATATAGAATTAATTAGAAAACCTATTATATTAAATTTATCCAATTATAAATCACATAATAATATAGAAAAATATTATATTAATAATAATAATACTATTGCATTTAGAATTAATAAATCTTATAAAAATCAATTTAGAATTGGTAAAGTTATGAATGGACAAATTATTATTGTTAATGATAATAATAATATTAGATTAAGATTTGTATATGTTGATATACATCATAGCGTGAATTTTAATAAAGTACAAGTTAAAACTTGCCATAAAATAGGTGAATGTATTAAATCTATTTATCAATTAATAGATGGTAAATATATCAAAATTAGTTCAATCAATGATAAATTTACCAAATTTAAAGATGCATCAAACTCTATACCAAATATACTAGAATCAAATGAAGATTTATATGGATCAAATGTATTAAAAAGTATACTCAATGGTGATGGTATATCATCGGAAGGTACATCCAACACTCCACTCGAGGTACAATCGACACCAGCTGAAGTTACAACCTCTTTTCGTCCTGCCGTCAGCTCTTTTAATTACCTCCCCGTAGCCGGTAGTGCCACTCCCAGAGATCGTGGTGAAGATGGGGTAATGGGGGAACGTGGGGATAAAAGACAAGAAAATAAAGAGCATGATATTCCACCCGAAGTTACATGTATAGAAGCTCAATCGAACACTGCTCGTACTAGACGATCTACCGAGGAACAATCGAATCCACCTGAGGTTACCTCTACTGTAGGTCCAACCTCTACACGTCCTGCAGACAGCTCCTTCAATTACCTATCCCTGAAGGGTGAAGCCACTCCCGGAGATCGTGGCGGTAGAGAAGGTAGTGATGGATCATCCATCATGGGAATGATGGAAGATGGTGCTAAGGTGAAGAGTAGTACTGGACCTCGAGTGGAACCCGTAGCTGATCTCAGGGAAGCGAAGGGGGAAGTAAATAGAGGAGCTGACGGCAGGACGACCTCGGGTGGCAGTGGAAAGGGGAAAGATAGTGACTTCACCTCAAGTGGACGAAATGAATTCAATAGGTATGGTGTGATATTTGACGTGTTCGAAATGGGTGTGATTGGTGAGGAGGTTGGTTCGAGGTTGATTTTATTGGATTTATCAAGGGCCGAGATACCAAATGAGATATTGATTGACATTTTACCTAGTTGTAATGGTATTTATTATCATATCAAGGATGAATTTATTGGTGCAAGGGCAATTTTGAAAATTGTTAATGCAAAAGATGTCATTACGAGTATAAATTTAATGAAAATCAAGGGATTGGAATTCATTGTACGTGATTATGGCAATGATGGTCGGAAAATGTTCATGTGGATTCATTGTGGAACTAGAAGGCCTAAATTCCATGAAATTATATACGTTGATTCATATAATGCTATTGTCAAGTATAAGACCACCGATAAAGGGTTACAAGGTAGACCAAGGCATGTCGAATTCGAAGAAGTCAGCTACATTTAATAATAGAAAAAATAATTTACAGTATCAATTTATAAATTTCATTTATATTTACTTTAAAAAATCTCGGTCTCTTAGAGTGGGATGGGCATCTCCACCATTTCATCAGCACCACTAGTTGTAGTATATAGAGAAACCTTCAGATTCCATAGGATTCTTTTAAAATATTGAATTTTACAAGGTTAAAATGCCAGAGTTTAATGGTAGAGGTCATATGTACGGCACTGAGTCGGTATTACCATTCTATGGATATCGCAAGTATATAAGATTTGTATACAAAACATTGATGTTTCAAATATCATTATTTTATTTATTCTATTCATTTGGGATTATATTTTCATTTCAATCCTTCCATGACCATATCTTGGGACTCTATTCATTATTATTCGCTACATCTGTATTAGGTGTAGAATTTGGCTGTATACCCATTAAAAATGTAGTATATACCTTTTTCCCATCTCTAGGTTTGTTTTTTCATAATATGATGTACATATAATCTAATTATTAGCCGAAGATTTGGTCAAGTTCTCATTATTTTTTTTAATTGGTATACCATCAATCTTTGATGATTATAGTTTTCAATTGAAACTTGGTTCTATTTTGTTAACAATTATTGGCTTCTTTGGTACCTTAGTCTCATTCAGGTATGAGAATATCCTAAGTTCATACATCAACTATTATGATGTCGAACATATAACAAGTGATTCATAAATTGTTTTATATTTAATAAATAAATTTCATTTTTAATTTTATTTTTACATGTCATTTATATATTTACAACACATTGTCTCTTCGTCTACATTTAAGAGTATAAGTCGTAAATTCTCAACACGTAGCTATAAACCACCAACTAAAGAGATTATACATCCATATATTAATGGTATGATTTTAATTTTCATGTATTATTATCCATAGAACCTGAACATTTGAATTTGACACCGCTATACAAGACAGCAAGAGTAGATGGACTACAACAATATATACCAAAGGATTATTATCGCGATTTTGTACGTATTTTAACGTAAATATATAAATTTTTACATGTATAGAAGCTTGAATCTTGTAGAAGTGGTGATTATTTAGGTGAAGATTATCCATACAACTTTCTATATGGACCTAGAATATCAAGGACTAGAAAATATAATGTTAAAGTCAATCCTATACCTATTGATAAATCTACTGTAAAATCTGTAACATTTTATAAAAGGTTTGTTGATGTCTAATACTTTTTATATCTCTCTAGACTTCAAGTATGGTCAGCTCAATGGATGGAAAATGGTATTAATCGTATGAGATGGTTCAAATGTGCATATAGTTTCAATAGAGCTAAAATAGCAGCTGAAGAATTCAAAAAGACAGTCATAATGTGTGGAAGAGTTGATAATATGAAAACTGAAAGTCAACAACGTCTAGACGCTGAAAAATTAAAATCACTACGACTACTAAAAAGCAAACGATTCGAATTCATTGTCAAGAGGAAACTATAACAACACTATACATATAACAATTTTGTAAAGTTCAAATTAAACTATTTAAAAATTTGTATTATGATAAATACAAAAGATCATGGCCCAGAATCAAAAAAAATAATGATAAATTATCATTATATAATATACTAATCCCTACCATTGTCTTCATATTATACTGCATTTATCTTCACATTCCGTAATGTTTAATAATTTACATTATATGATGACGACATAGTTTATCATCCAAACATTATATTCTATTCAATCGAAATTACTAATTACAGCTCCAATTACAGTTCAAGTCAACACTAGTCCCACAGACATAAATAGAATACACTCATCTCTACTTTTCCAAATGATAGAAATCACTAACTTCACCACCTCTACCTCATCATTCCACTCGCCGTTCCACCTGAGGTCGTCTTGCAGACAGCTCTTCTATTTACTTCCCCCTCCGCTTCCCGTAGATCAGCTGTGGGTTCCACTCGAGGTTATAAACCTAATCTCGGCGAGATAAGACTAAAGTGATGGAATCCATGTTTGTGAGGATATCTCGATGAATGTAACTGAGAATCTAATGAAATTCAGTAAACTCAATACAATCATCAAATTCCTTTTCAATGAAGTATTGACATCAGAATTACATCCATTAATGATTGAGATATTGTCATGAGTTTCCGCATAAATGATGAAATTCCCTCAAATTTCAGAGGTAAAAATGAAGTAGTGGAAAACAGTGATTGGACCTCGAGTGGAGACCTCAAGTGGAATACCCGTAGCTGATCTCAGGGAAGCGAAGGGGGAAGTAAATAGAGGAGGCTGTCTGCAAGACGAAGGAGAGGTTGGAGAAGAAAGGTGGATTGGTCCTCGATTGCATTCATCGTATATGGTGTATTGTATTTATGTTTGTATTGCTAGATGTTATTAATCTTGTGTTGATTCTACGATATTTTCACTGGTATCTGTGGTACCATGTTCTGAGAGTATACCGAAATATTGTTGGTCATCTATACGTTCCCATGTACCATCTATGTTTCTATGGTAGTAGATATTATCTACTTCATTTTCGAAATTTTTGGTAACAAGGCGTGCGACTATAGTTTTACCATTATGACTATGTATGAATGCGCAATCGCATTTTTGTGAAAAAGTATCTGAACACCATATAACTTCATGTCCCATCACGACGACAGATGTATGTACAGATTCTTTAGCATTAAATATTTTACCTTGTAGATTATTATAATCAGCAGATCTGATATCGAAATGATCAGTTTGTTTATCATTACGTATATCTAAAATGACTTCATTAACAACACTAGTTACACGTTGTTCGAATTCATTTAAATCAATTTCAACCCATGCATTACCAAAACTTTTAAGATATACATCATTAATACTATCAAGTATGGTATTTTTTCTTTAATATGCGTTAATATATTATAACCTCTTCTATTATATACACGTGCTAATAAACCTATAATACCTTCACTAGATCTATTCCATACATAATTACCTGATTCAAGAACACGTACTAATTTAAATTCACCAGTTGGTTTATATTCTTTAATTGTACTACCAGTATTCATAGTTGTAGTTATACATGTAAAACTAGGAAATGTATCAGAACGTATTTCTAATGTCTCTTCTAAATTAAATTCTAATGAGATATCATAAAATCTATCAATACTTATACTCATCCATGATGAATAATTATATTCATAATATAAATGTTCTTTAAAATTTTTATTCTCAAATATTGTTAATTGTAATATCATCCTACCTATATCATTTCTACGCTTTATAGCAGAATGACATCTATTTATTTGATTATTACTTGTCCATATAACAGCATCACCATATACTACTTTAGTAATATGCCTATTATCCTCATTATCATAATAAAATGTATCTACATTAAATACTGACTCTCGTGATCGAGCTGATCCTGGAGGTAAATCTTGAACATCCAATATATTCTCTGGTCCTATCGATATTGTAAAACCTATACAGGTATACAGTAATATTATTAGTAATTTCATAATTTATATACATATACATATATATACTATTCTTTATACTACCATCTAACTATGTCGTTATCCATCAAATGCACAAGATCTTTAATCATATTATCTTACACATATGAATGGGGGTATTATCATCACTAATTATAACATAAATACCTTATAACCTTTAATATAACAAATTATATTATTCAAACCATTACATGAACATATAACTCTTTTAAATACAATAAATTTTATATTCTTATCACATGCATACAATATTCTAGACATTATACATCGTTATTTCTTCCCAATACAAACCTTACATACATGCAAATGATACTCCACTGAGGTTATAGTCCTGTCGTCAGCTCTCCACTTGAGGTTATACCTTATCTTCCACTCGCCGTGTAGGCCTTCTTTATTTATTTCCCCCTCCGCTTCACGTAGATCAGCTACGGGTGATGATTTATATGACTTCTAAAGTCAAATTGTACATGGAATGATGATATTTATCGCTACATGTACAACATTCTTATTGCATAGTCATACTGACTACATCATAATATAACCTGTATCTGGAGTACCAACAGGATTAAGTGTACGTTTAATATCACCGAGTTTATCTGCAAAGTCGGAAATGTTTCTTGGATCTTTACCGGTATAATTAGAACTATTTTCGTTCCATGTATAGGAAGGGCCCGTTCCCGTACGTTCATACCATTTATTTGTGCCAGTATTATTACCATTTTGAGATAAACATATCAATAAAGGTTTCTGACGATTACCACCAGCATCTCCTAGTTCAAAATATACAAATACACCTCCACCAGTACTAAATGTAAAACCTTCAATATCAGTTTGACGAATTCCATCTGTAATCTGACCGTGTATTGTTATACGATTTACAGTTTTACCAGCAACATCATGTTTAAAACCTTTATATGTAGCAGGATTACAATCTTGAGTTTGTTGCTCTATTGCTGTAACTCTAATTTGACCATCTTTTCAACTCGATTCCACCTAAGGTTACCTACACCTACTCTTCCACTTGAAATCCAATCCAACTCTCTTCGTCCTGCAGACAGCTCTTCCAATTACCTATCCCTAAAGGGTAATGCCACTCCCGGAGATCGTGGCTGAAGTTTAGTGATGGATCATCCATCATGGGAATGATGGAAGATGGTTCTAAGGATGTGTTGGATAAGGCCTCGAGTGGAACCCGAAGCTGATCTCAGGGAAGCGGAGGGACAACTAAATAGAGAAGCTGACGGCAGGACGGACCTCAGTGGAGAGCTCCATGCAATGGAAAAGATGCACCTCAGGTGGAGAAGCTCACGGCAGGAATATAACCTCGGGTATAGATATATATAGTATGAAAGTATTATGAGGAGATTAATTTATGTAGATTATTAGGGAAGAGGATGGATTTGAATGTGGGTATGATTTCTTTAAAGGTTCTTTGTAATTGATTATTGAGTGTAACATCACATTGTATAGTATTATCAAAATTAGTAAGTATAGCACCTAATAGATCATTATGTAATGAATTATTATTATCAATTTCTAATGTTAATGATTTTTGTATATTAAATTTATTATTAATAATATTATTATATTGTAATTTAATATCATTAATTATATTTTCAATAAGATTAACATCACATTTTCTACATCTTATAAATATAAAATCTGTATTTATAGTTAATATACCAGATAATATTAACATTATTAATATTTTTTCATATTCTTTATTATTATTACATAATTCTATTAATTTATTCATTGAACATGTTACTATATCATCTAATACATCATATTGATATCTTAATATCTTATCATTCATTTTTTTAAATTCTGTATTCTGTAATCTTATCTTCTCTAATCTTAATGTATTTATCTTCTTTATTATCTTTGAACGTACTTCATCCTTCTTCTTCTCAAATAATGTCATCTTCTCTATATTAAAATCCTCTACCGCACCCGATTCTATCTCTTCAGCTTTATCCTTAGCCTCATTCAATATAAAATTTATCATCTGCTTTATCTGATGCTGTGCCTCTATCGCATCCTATTTATTATATATAACACAAATTAATAATAAACATTTATAAATAATACTACAACTTTTCTTCGTCTTACAGAAGGTCTCAACTCTCTTCCACTCGCCGTGGTGGCCTTTTCTATTTAGTTGTCCCTCCAGCTCCCCGAGATCGCCTCCGGGTTCCACTTGAGGTTAATTTCTAATCTCGTCGAGATAGGACTAAAGTGAAGATATTCATGTTTGAAAAGATAACTCAATGAATGTAACTGAGAATCTAATGAAATTCAGTAAACTCAATACAATCATAAAATTCCTTTTCAATGAAGTATTAACATCTAGAATACATTCAATCGTCATTCCTCAATCTTCATGAGTTTCCCCAGAAATTTAGATTTTCCTTCAAATTTTGGAGGTAAAAAGATGGTAGTGGAAGTATAGTGATTGGACCTCAAGTGGAACCCGTAGCTGATCTCAGGGAAGCGGAGGGGGAAGTAAATAGAAGATGCCTCCACGGCGAGTGGAAGACCTCAACTGGAGAGCTTTCTGCAAGACGAAGAAAGGTGGATTAGACCTATATGTGAATAATAGGTCAGATAAGATCGAGTATAAAATAGAGGATTAGTACATATGCGTACTGGTGATGATGTCAATACAATAGGAAAGGTAAATCATGGAATGAATTGATTTTACAATTATTCCAGATAATAATTAACATCATAAAATAATTATATTGGACAGAAATATAGTGTGGAATTATCAAGATTATATATATAACATGTCTATACTAAATAGTATTTATTAAATAATATATATAATCCTAATATTTTCACACAAATATATAATTAAACATACCATTTTCGATATAAAACATTATATTAGATTGAAATTATAGGATGCTAATACAAATTTATTCACAGTATTAACTCATTACATATAATGTCAAGCCTGATGGGGAAAGATAATAAATGTGTATAACCTATATATAATAATAATGGAATAGGAGGATTTTTATTAGATAAATAATTAATTGTATATTTTCGATGAATTAGACTTTTATTTTTATTAAAAAATTGATTATATAAATTATTATTTAGTCAAAATGGGTAAAGGATGTATGTTTATTATAAAATTTATATAATATATTACCATTTTTAGTTCGTGTATTAAATTTAATTAAACCTATTATGCCTCTTTTACCTGAAGTACAGACACCAACCAGGAAGGTAATTTATTTAATTTTTTTGTAACCCCCCAAATATAATTATTATCTTAGGTTATGTTCAAAGAAATGGTTATGTGGACTGGAATGTCTTTATTCATATTTCTGGTATGCTGTCAAATACCCATTTATGGCGCTGTAACAAATAAATCATCGGATCCATTTTATTGGATGAGAGTTATATTAGCCTCTAATCGTGGAACACTCATGGAATTAGGAATCTCTCCAATTGTTACCTCCTCCATGGTAATGCAGTTACTTGCCGGCTCAAAAATCATCGATGTCGACCAATCACTCAAAGAAGATCGCGAATTATACCAAGCTGCCGAAAAACGTACGTCCAACATCATATACTCATTATATATATAATTTTCCCATTCACCTGAGGTTATAACCTTGTATTCCACTCGCCGTGGTGGCCTCTTCTATTTACTTCCCCTTCCAGCTCCCATAGATCGCTTCCAGGTGTATTTTGTCTACTTTACACTTGTCTATTTTGATGTCTAATTTTTTACGGAAATCCCACATTTTGAAATATACAAATGAAGATTGTGGGATGATTATTAGATGAAATATAAATGTCAATACTTCATTGAAAAGGAATTTGATGATTCTATTGAGTTGAAGAAGCATCACTTCATTCCAATTTATATTCATTGAGATGTCACCACAAGCATGAATTTCATCACTTTATCCTTATCTCGACGAGATTAGAATTATAACCTCAAGTGGAACCCGCAGCTGATCTCAGGGAAGCGAAGGGGGAAGTAAAAGGAAGAGCTGACGGCAGGACGAAGGGAGTTGGATTGGACCTAGGTGGGAAGACCTCAGGTCTAGGATGAAGAGAGTTGTAAGGCAATGATTGTGTTTATATAATATATATATATAATTATAGTTTTGGGTTTATTGGTGACATTGGGTGAGGCCGTAGCTTATGTAGTTAGTGGTATGTATGGTGATGTATCGGAGATTGGTGTAGTAAAATCGATATTGATTATAGTTCAATTATTTATGGCTGGTGTAGTAGTAATATTATTTGATGAGATGTTACAAAAAGGTTATGGTTTAGGATCTGGTATATCATTATTTATAGCAACTAATATATGTGAGACTATATTATGGAAAGCATTTAGTCCTACAACAATTAGTACTGATAAGGGTACTGAATTTGAGGGTGCATTAATATCATTATTTTATTGTTTTTTTACAAGGGATAATAAATTATCAGCATTTCGTGAAGCATTTTATAGAAATCATGCACCAAATGTAACAAATTTATTAGCAACAGCACTTATATTTATAATTGTTATATATCTACAAGGATTTCGTGTAGATTTATCAGTTAAATATCAAAATATGCGTGGTCAACGTGGTGTATATCCAATTAAATTATTTTATACATCAAATATACCAATTATATTACAAACTGCTCTTGTTTCTAACCTTTATTTCTTTTCACAATTAATATATAGAAGATATAGAAATAATATATTAGCTAATCTACTTGGACAATGGCAAGAAACTGATCATGGTACATCTATACCTATTGGTGGATTAGCATATTATATATCACCACCATTATCATTCAATGATATTATTGATGATCCTATACATACACTCATATATATCACATTTGTACTCATCTCATGTGCACTCTTCTCTAAAACATGGATCGAAATCTCCGGATCTTCTGCTAAAGATGTCGCTAAACAACTCAGAGATCAAAGAATCGGAATGGTCGGACATAGAGATTCACCACCCTCACTCACCAAAGTCTTCAGCAGGTTTGTATACATTTATATATCCAATTATATTCCACCTGAGGTTACAACAACTGTTCCACTCGCCGTGGCGGCCTCTCCGCCCGAGGTCTATCCTGCCGTCAGCTCTTTTAATTACCTATCTCTAAAGAGTATAGCCACTCCCGGAGATCGTGGCGGTGAGGAAGTTAGTGATGTAACCTCAAGTGGAATACCCGCAGCTGATCTCAGGGAAGCGGAGGGGGAAATAAATGAAGAAGCTGTCTGCAAGACGAAGAGAATTGGATTGGACCTCAAGTGGAATATGATTTATTATTGAATACATTTTATAAATATTTGATATTTAAATATAATTATTACAGATATGTTCCGACAGCGGCTGCTTTTGGTGGTATGTGTATAGGTGCATTAACTATTTTGGCTGATTTTCTGGGTGCTTTGGGTAGTGGCACTGGTATATTATTGGCTGTTACTATAATATATCAATATTATGAGGTTATGTTGAAGGAGCAAGAACGTTCAGGGTCATTATTATATGCTTAAACTTGAATATAATTATAGATTTATAATATATGTTAGTATATGTTTACTCCTCATTAAATTTAAATAATTTATCATCTGTTATCCGTAATGTATTTATAATGTGTTGAAATATATTCTTTTGTTCATCATTCAAATCATTAGATAATCCTGATGGATAGTTGTACGTTATCATAAATTCACTCTTGTATTCTATATAGTATGATTATTGATGATTATTGATGAATACAAACTTGGTAGTCTTATATTGTACATGAAGATATTTATATTCGTCCATGAATCCAAATGTTTAAATTTACTCTTTGATACTTCCATAGTACCAGTTATGAATACACCTTTACATGGCGACGGTAGACTATAATATTGATGATGAATTATTGCAAGTAAAATCATACCCAACGTTTATATCATTGAAATTTGTGCATGAATGAATTAGGGTATTCCTGGATTCGTTGCAATTTGATAAATCTTCAAATAGAAATCTACATTGGTGTTTGTATAATGTGTAACTGCATCATTCAATTAAATATACCTTCCTATATCAAAATCTGATACATTTTGTAAATATTCCAAAATTTCAAATGATAAAACTACATCTGACTTGGAATAGACTTCATTCCTGGATATATTGACGTTATCATCTAAATGTCTAACAAATACTTCTTGATTGTCTGGCACAGGTAAATAATCACTGTAAATTAAGGCTTATATACACATTAAGATGAAATTTTTTACCTTAAATCCATAAAATTCTCGGGAATTTGACATGTTATAGCTCCGCCATATAAATTTACATTTTTTAACATTATGTATATAATGTCATTACACATACTCTATATAACGTGATATACATTCATTCAAATGTCAATTTTATAAATTTTAATTATCAATACCTCTTTTTTAATTATAGGATGAATCCATCAGACTTAGATGCCAAGGGGATTGATAATAGACATCTAGACACAAGGATATTGTTGAAATTTATAAATAATAAAGATGATTATATTAAAAGCATCAAGTTAAATGATAGTAATTTTAATAATTTGAGATCAAATGTTCAAATTTTAAAGGATAAATATCAACATCTTATCGCAACTACATTAGGTATGTCTATTCATTTGTGTCTATCAATTACATTCTAGAAAAGAATAATAATGTTAAAGCAGAAATTGAAAACATAAGGGATTTAACTAATGATCTTAAAAAAGGTTCGATTTTTTTTTAGAGAAATCATTGTTTTTGTTTTAGAATTCGAAACTAATGATATAGCTAAAGAAGAATTATCGGATAATTTGGGTGATTTTACAGCTGAAATTGATGAATTAAAGAACAAATTGTATGTATTAAGGCAGGATAGAACGTACATTCAATCTTTAATTGACAAGAAGACACAAGGTGATTTTATTTATTGGATTTATTAAATTTATAACTTCAATATAGAATTAGAATCAAATCATGAAGCTGTGGATGTTTATCAGAAGAAATTATTACAATTGGAGAAGGTTTTAGGTTTAAAATTTATTAATGAAGGTATATAGTTGTAGATATTACTATTTCATTGTAATTAATAGATGGATCTTTAAAAATGATCTTTACAAACTTGAGTATAACTGATCCACATAAAAAATGTTCATTTACCATTAAACTCACTAATGATCGTTATACAGGTATGTTGAAATTAATGGAATTAGATTAATTTTATATTAAATTTACTATAGGAATTAATTGTGATCCTCCTATTAAACAATTCGATTCACTTATTTGTGATTTAAACAATCGACTTGAATTTGGATTATTTCTATGTTACATGAGAAAAGCATTCAAGAATGTCATTTAACTTATGAAAAATATTAATTTTGAGGTAATTATTGTACGATACTCTTATTCACGTAGTCTTTAATTGATTTCCCACATTATGTGGTATGTCTATCGGGTTTTATGAGGCAAATGATATTTTTCAATGAAGAATATGATCCTTTTCATTAAGTACTCGTAAAATACTAGTTTAAATATAATTATACATTAAATTACACTACTAAATGTTAATTTGTTGATTAATATATATAATATATACTATATATATACTAACATGAATTGAAGTATAGAACCTATTAGGATAGTAGTAGATTTATACAGATAATTACATTTCATAAAATTATTGAGATAATATATAAAGATTGTAAATGATTAAGAGAAGATAATTATTGTATTTAATTCAATTAATATGTATATTACTAAAGCACTGGACCTCAAGTGGAGTACCCGTAGCTGATCTCAGGGAAGCGGAGGGGGAAGTAATTAGAAGAGCTGTCTGCAAGACGACCTCAGGTGGAAGGCGACTGGAAGACAAGGAGAGGACGACTGGAAAGCATGTGTAATGGACTGTAAAATCAACTGGAATGACGTGTTGAAGATAATGTATTAATAATATATAATGAATTATTCAATTAAATTAAAATACAATGCCTTGGGGCATTTAAATACTGCATTAAGATGGGATTTATGATTAAAACTACATTTTATTAAATTAGGGATGATGTATCATGATGTGTGAAAGGTTGAGGAGAAATGGGAAGTATTTCTATCAAATATTGTAGAATACTCACAAAAGTATTTTACAAAATAAATTCAAATCTTGATATATACAACTTTATACTGTACACTGTTACACTATAGTCTTTAAGTAATTGAAATAATATTAATAATTTCATAATGTAAATGTCTAGCGTGTGTGGCAACAATCCCCCCATAATTATGTATTATATGGGATTTTGAGTTTTAAATAAATGGCCTATGACAACATTATGAATGTTGAATATTATTAAAAACAACATCATGTGATGTTATATATAACCGTTATAGTGTGTATATTACCTGATTATAGTGAGCTTTAATATGTTATAGTGGGTCGTACAAATGAGCTATAAAATTATAAATGGGGTCTTATTCCGTAAAAATATGAAATTTAACTACTATTTTAACGACAATGTACTTATATTATGATCAGTAGAGTATGAATATCGGCTGATAAAGACAGTACTCAATGAAGACAATGAATATACATCTAAGCTAGTGTTGTATATAGCTATTAATATCACAGTTGTAGTACACTAGGCATATAGCTATCACCGCTAGTGTATAATTGAACAATTTATAAACACTTTATAATGTATTAATTAATAACTATTAATAAATTCTTTGGAAGCTACTGTTATAACTTTAAAAATAATTTAAATAATAATATAAAATTTGGTATAAACTGTATAATTTGTACTAGAATGTGCAGCGAGGTTTAGATGATGGAAGTGTTGTATAAGATGTATAGGAATGATCTAATCATCTACATTATGGTACACATTTATTATATTGTCATGTAATTTAGTATAATTTGATGGTATAATTTATAAAAATTGCTACAATGGTTAGCTTTTATGGATTAATTTGATATTATTTTATTATCATTCCCCATAGCTATCATTCTTTACTAAAGATTGTAATAATTCCATATAGGTAAAATAAATTTTCGTCAAATGGCATTCTATGATGCTTTGTATATTATTTATTTCAGTAATTAAAATTTTAGTTGATTGTAATGAAGTATTGAGATTGGATATATGTGATTGTGATGAGTATCAAGTATATGACTATACATTATATAAGCAATATTATGTATATAGAAGGATACCTAGAGATGGTAGATTGGAATTATATGAAGCATCATATTTGATATGGACAAATGGTATAGATGATAAAGAATGTGGTATAATATTATCAGATGTAGATTATACAGGTATATCATTAATACAAATTATTATGAGTGGTGATGATAATGAATTAAGAAATATATATTATGAAAAGATAAATAATAAATGGATAAATATAGATAATATACGTTATAGATATAAATTTATATTATCATCAACTAGGATGAAGAAGATTATAATTGATATAAATTTATTAAAAAATGATAATAATATGGTAATAGAATATAATAATAATAATTATTATAAATTTATACCACAGGATAATAAATTTATAATAGATATTAAAGATAATAATCAATTATTATATAAAATTAATATAAATCAACAAGAAAAATGTGAATATATAAATTGTTATTATATTAATAATAAATTATATAAATTAAATATTAAAATATCATCACCATATTATATATTTACTATTAATTGTTTAAAGAATCTTAATACTTGGATCTGTGATGACCCTACTTATCATTATGTATTTATTGGTAATGGATTTGTACCATATAATCTTACCCTTGTCATTTTAATTTTTATCTTTACTATATAATTATTTAATTTAATATTATATTCATTTACACATTTACTTAATTTATATGTCTTTTATATATATATACACTCTTATTGACATTTATATCATCTAATTTCATATGACATTTATAGCAGTAGGGATAGATGTTATTGTAGATGATTTACCCATCTATAAAACAGTCTAAAAATTTTAATTTAAACAGAGATTGGATAATTTATTAATGTCTTCTATACATGCATTTGATTTTTTATGTTTTCAATAAAATTTAGGATATTAATTAAAATTTCAATATTGACATGAAGATCAGTCATTGGACTAGTATACCCTTCAAAATCGCAAATGTAATATAGATTAATAATAATATTATTATATCCTTGGCCATATTGACGCCAACATCGCAAATATTCATTTACACAAAAATTGCCATAGACATACTCATACCCATACTCCACAATGCAGATATTAATATAGTTGTACTCAATTAAGGTATGATACGACTGTATTTGCCACTAGGCGTTCCACTCGAGGTCCTGCCGTCAGCTCTTCCAATTACCTATCCCTGAAGGGTAGAGCCACTCCCGGAGATCGTGGCGAAGAGAAGGTAGGGATTGGACCTCAAGTGGAGAACCCGCAGCCGACACATGGTAGGCGGAGGGGGAAGTAAATAGAAGAGCTGACGGCAGGATGAAGGAGATGTTGGAGATGAAGTTAATACTAGGAAAGAAAAGTCATTTACTCTAATGATATCATGTATAAAGGAAGACAATGAATGACGTATGTTAAATGTATGATGTTGAATTGATGTTATGTTTAATCACATGTAGAATATCGATTATAGTAGAAGGATAGGACCAACTGGTGTATAACATCTTAGTAACAGATTCTATTATATATGTAATGATGAATTTATGTCAATATTATTGAGAAGATTGATTTTTTCTAGCACGTATTAAATGTTGGTAAAAAAATATGTCTAAAATTTAAAATCTATTATATGGTTGTTAAATTCTTTAGAATTTGATATAAATATATTATATATAATAATAGAACTGTGCAATGGTTGCTATACAGGTGCTTCAATTGGCAGCTAGTTTGATGAATGTGTAAATACTAATTCCCCATAGATCCATATGAATGGTTATGTTTTAATTTGTTTTAATGTGTATATTTGTATTAATTTTAATGTGAGTATCCTATATTAATTGAATAATTGATTAATTATTGGGTTTTTTATTTTAATTTTATTTTTTAGTAAGAAACTCCACGTTGGTGTGTATGGTAATATATATGACACATTTAAATTATCATATAGTACATATTTATATATAAAATGGTCTTTAGACTTGTACGGTGCTTTGGTGTATTTGGTGTATTAGCTGCTATTGGCATTACTTTATTATGTGTATTACCTAAGCAACCCCATGTTGAGAATGATTTAACTACACCTCCACCTACACCTGATGGTAATATAAGAGGTCCAAGTATGTCGTTTTAATTATGTCTATTAATATTATTTAGGTTCTAATGTTGTAGACGTACCTACTGATTTACCCACACCACCACGCCCTGAGGCCAGGGTTGGAAGTACGACTACTGGTACTGGAGGTGGAAGCGTACCCACCACTGGCGCCAGTGCTAGAGTTGATGGAAGAGGTGGGAATACCAGTAGTGTAGGTGGAAGTGTATCTACCACTGCTGGATCTGGTAGAGTTGATGGAAGAAGTGGAAATGAAGGCGGTGCGAGAACTGCAAGTGGAACTAATAATGTTCGAGCTGGTGGTACCGCGATTACTACTGGTACAACTGGTACATCTACAACGACAACTACAACAACTACCACCGCAGGTAGCAGTGATGGTAGTCGTAGAACAACGGAAACCCCCGCTGCCAAAGGTAAGCCCAATAATGGAAGTGGAGTAGAAGGTAGTGATGGAAGTAGAACTGGACAAACTTCTACCAGAGGTGAAGGTGCAGATTGTATAGGTCCTAAATGCAGTGGTTCACAGAGTGAGCCTGGGGGTACTTCTAGACCTGAAGGTGATGGCGGAAGTGCCTCGAGTCCTGAAGCTAATAGTGGATCGTCATCTGCGACGGTTGAAAATAGACGGGATGATGATGGTACACAATCTACCACTGGTGGTAAGAGTACTCCTGTAAAACAACCTGTACGTGGAGCTCCTTCGACTGATGCTCGACGGAGTGAAACCGGAATTCCATCGGGAACTGGAGCTGATGGTAGAAATCCTCATGCCTCTGAAGACCAGATTCCATCTGAAAAAACCCCTGAAAGTGGAAGTCCTTCTACCCCCGATGTTCAGCCAACTACATCTGTACAGCAGCCTGTGAGTGGAAAGGGTCAAGGAGATGGTGTAACGACCGTATTATCACCTCCTACACCTTCTGATACTCAACTGGGCGTGAGTGTAGAGAGTGATAATGCGGTCGTTACACCATCTCCTGCAGGTCCGGGTGTATCACCAGGAGGAGTAACTGAGCCAAAAGTTGAACTACCTGAACACGCTGATCAAATTTCCGATACAGCAGAACGACAATCTGATATACCTTCTTACCAGCCTGAATCAACAGGAGATACTTCAGGTCAACAAGGAAGGAGTGATGCATCTCCACCTCAACAACCTGATGTAAATATAAAATCTCAAGTGGATCCTGCACCTGTCATACAATCTACAAATACAGTTCCTCCAAAACCTTCAACTGGTAGTAGTCAACCATCAACCCAAGACGCACCGTCTTCTTCAACCACTGTTACTCGATCGAGTGAACCTACATCTGGACCACGTGTATCAAGCGATGGATCTCATAAAGCAAAGGTAGGGTCAGACGAAAGTCCACCAGGTCAGCAGAATATAGGACATAATTTACATAGCGGTTCGTCGGTAAGCACAGAATCCTCTCAGACAGCCCAAGTTACCAATGGATCGTCAACTCTCACTACAATCGTTCAATCTACCGAAGATAGTTCAAGTCGGGGTGGTGATGTTTCATCCGGTGAGAGAGGAGAAACAAGTGATGCTTTGAATAGTAGAGATAATTCACGTAGCCCTACACCCGCTCTTCCAGCTGCTTCTCAAGAAGGATCTAGTGATACAAGAACAGCTTCAGGGAATAATGATAGTCCTGTGTCTTCCAATCCAGTTGAAGGTAGAAGCAGTGAAGAAAATAGTGGTCGTACACCTTCTCCACCCGTTACTCCTTCCCCTCCTCCCTCTCAGTCTGGTGAGGGGGCTCAGAAAGTTGATGCAGGAGCTTCCACCGATCAAGATCCAAAAGCTGGCACCCAAACTCCTCAAGTTACTGCTGAATCACCTTCTTCTCCTGTTGGTGAACCTTCTGCAAGTGTAGATGGAAGAGTCACATCTAGTGCTGAGGTTTCTTCTGTCCCAGGTTCCACTGTTGTTCAGGGAGGATCAGAAGGAATGACAAGTCAGGGCACTGGGTCTGTTGGTACTACTGGTGAACAAGTACGGACAGGTAATCAAGCACACAGTCATGAAGGTGGAGTAAACTCTGTAGATGACCAGTCAAATCAAGCTGAAGACCCTCAAAAACCTCTAAATGGTAGTGAACCTCCTAAAGCTCCTGCTGCCCTCAATCAAGTAGAGAGTGGTGAGGATAATCAGCTAATCACAGGAGGTTCTCCACAATCAACTGCTATTACTCAAGGGATATCATATGGAGATGAACCACGTCATGGTACTGGAGGTACTCATATTGATCAGACCTCTCAACAACATCAAGAAGGGCATGAAAACGGTGATACAACATCTGCAGTGAGTCCAGGAAATACTGAAACTCAAAATCCTAGTAAACAGGCTAATTTGACAACAAGTTTAGGCAATCAAAATGGTGATATCGTCGTTAACAGCCCAGAAACCTCTGAAGGACAAGATTCATCCACTTCTGGAAAAACTGTAGATGGTTCTAACACGGGTGAAAATACCTTAAACCAACCTACTGTTGAACAGGGTACATCAACTACTTTAGACAATAAAAATGTTGGTAGAGAAGGTGTAAGTGAACAAACACGTGAACTACGAGGTAAATCCACTGACACAAAGGTTACAGAGAGTTCTGGGACGGATGTAAGCAAAGTCGCTGATCAACATGGATCAAATGGTCTAGACAACCAAAATGACAAGGCGACCAGCAGAAGTCAAGACGTCCCTGAACAACGAGACCAAGGAACGGTTGGTGAAACAGGACAAACTGTAACTGGAGGTGGTACATCTCCTGCCCTACCTTCAAGTGATACTCGTGGAGTCTCAACAGATCCGGAGAGTAAAGGGGTCACTGCCAAAGGGCATATCAGTGAAGAAGGACAAGAGGCGTCCGTTAGTGGAGTTGGAGGCACTGTATCTCTACCATCTCCACCTTCCATTGGACCTTCTGATGTATCTTCAAATGATGATCACCAAGAAACATCTGAAGACTCAACAAGTCTGGAGGATAATGGTGACAACGTCAAAGGAAAGACCCCTGATCAAGGTACTCAATCCACTGACAGTCAAGGAGGTAAAGATACTGAAGAAGATAGTGTTGAACAGTCTGATCTAAACACGAGGCAATCTACCGACAGTGGGGTTGGAGTTACCAATGAGGTCTCACCAGTCACTCAAGGCTCGTCTTCAGATTCACAAGGTAGAGTTTCGGGTGATAGTTCTTCATCTACACAACAGTCTCATCCTGAAGTGTCTCAATCACATGGGATTGATGGAATTGGGGGGAAATCACTAGAGGATCAAGAATCTGGTGGTCCAAATGTTGACGTACCAACAGGTGATACCGTCCGTGGTGTTGGTGTAACTGACAATATTAAAGTTGGTCAGACATCAGATTCAGGTTCTACTGGGACAGGTGGCACATATACTGGCAGTGGGGATACAGACACTGAAACCGCAAAGGAAACCAATCCATCCTCTGGTAAAGAGGAACGTACTGCACAAAAACAAGAGGAAAATCAGAATATACAATCTCCCGTAGTAGGGGAGCAACCACGAGCAGAAACTGCTGAACAAAAACAGCAGAATGATGAATCTTCATCAGATGCTATTCAAACACAGGACACAAGCCTTAGCACAGACCAAGAGCCACCATCAACAGGTGATGGTTCAACTAAGGAGATTGGCACTCCATCTCCTGTTCCAGCACAATCCGCAGAAGCTGCTGAACAACGTCAGGAGGATGCTGAATCTAAATCACAACATTTATCAGAGCAAGCTATGAATACCGAATCTTCATCATTACATGGGAAATTGCAAGAAGAAGGTGATCATTCACCTAGAACTGGGGATACTAAAGATTCATCAGACCAGGATCCACCACAAACGGGAGATAATGGTAAAAGTAGGGAGATCACTGACTCTATATCGCCACCTAATCATATAAGTGAAAATGGAACATCCGACTCTCGAGGAGAAAGCGAGGATTCTGATTCTGCATCGAAACATGAGGATGAGGAGGACGAAGATGATGGTCCACTTCTCACCTTTCCACCTCGTAAATATTGCCCCCTTGGTTCCTGTTAATGGAACCGTTCCACTATAAAATAATGAGGCTATACGCCTTAACAATTTCTAAAGGTATAAATCTTCAGTTTATAATAAGAAAGATATAATAATTTGTTTAAGTAGTTTAGTTGTTGTATTTAGAGTCCATCTGGACGACATGGGCCTCTGAATAGAAAATAAAAGTCACATAGTGGATATTTAACGGTTATAACAGGCCTATGTGTGCCATACATCGTGTATAGTTGGGTGAATAGAGTAATGTCTCAAAAGACATGAAAATTGAAGAGAATTGAATGTATTTTCATTATGGTGTAAAAAATAAATTTATATTTTTGTATTATTTATAAAAGGGTGTCATGGAAAATTTATGTAACAATTGACATGCGCCTAGTCAGACCAAAAAAGTACAAGTGTGGCTACCACATATAAATTTACAATATACAGACTTTAATTAAATTTTAAAATTTATAATTTAAACGTATTAATTGTTCAATTATAACAGAAATAATAACGTTTGTTGGATTAATTTAATTATTGATCATAATTACTTAGGTTATTAAAATTCCCATAATATCATAAGGTTTATATTTATTAAATTGAAAAATGAGTAGAAGAACTTGGAGTGTCATAGTTTGTATTCTAATGACTTCAGTTGTTGGTATTTTAATCGGAGTATTTGCATCGAAAGGTTCGCTATTTGTTAGCGATGCTAAAGAAGCATTCAATGAATTAGATAAACGAATGAATAATCTACGCAGTAATGAAAAATCACTTGATGAACTGCCCAGTCCAATCGATAATGACAAAGATGAAGATGATTATAATCCAAATATACCAATCAAGAAAATCGAATTTGAGGTACCCAATGTAGATGATATTAAAATCCCACTCCCAAGACAATAAACTAATGTAATATATACAATCATTAACTCGTATTTTCATACTCTTACATATCATACTTTTATTTCAAATGTTTCCACCCGAGGTTCATTCCAACACTCTTCCACTCGTCGTTCCTTCGTCTTGCCACTCACCGTGGAGGCCTCTTCCTTTTACCTCCCCCTCCGCTTCCCTGAGATCAGCTGCGGGTTTTCCACTTGAGGTCAATTATTAGTAATTTTACAACTTCATTTTTAACCTCAAATTTTGAAGAAATATCTGAATTTCTGGGGAAACTCATGAAGATTACTCAATCATTATTGAATGGATGTCTGACGTCAATACTTCATTTAAGAGGAATTTGATGATTGTATTGGGTTTAATAATCCTCACTTCATTCCAATTTATATTCACTGAGTTATCCTCACTTATGTGAATTCCGTCACTTTACTCATATCTCGTCGAAATTAGATTTATAACCTCAAGTGGAACCCGTAGCTGATCTCAGGGAAGCGAAGGGGGAAGTAAATAGAAGAGGCTCCACGGCGAGTTGAAAGACCTCAGGTGGAGACAAGTAAAGGACATCAGTTCCATAGTTACATTCAACATCATTAAGTTACGATGTATTTTCATCTTCTTTTTGATCATATTCTTCTATTTTTGTATAGAATATATCTTTTGTGGTTTCAGTCCAATTTCCATTATCTAATTTCATAAAATATTTGTTACCATCGGATGGTTCTGATGTTTTAATGTATAAATGTACTAGTACTGGTAATGAATTAGATGAATGTATAATAACTAATGTACATGTATCATTATAATTATTAGATTTCCATATAATATTTAGATTAAATTTAACTTCAGTTAGATAAACATTATTTTTAGTAGTATATATAATTGATGGTATACCACCATTATTTGGATTTATAATATTATATAATTCATTATTGATATTATTATTATTAATATCTAATCTAATTTCATTATTAGATATTAATAATTGTGTATTAATAGATTCATCAGTTTTAATCCATAAATTATTATTATTATATTTAATATAATAATTATAATAATAATTATTAGATCTTTTTATTGTTATTTTTAATATTAATATTTTATACCAATTTATTCTATTATTATATAAAATTTCTAAACATATTTCATTAGGTTCATTTGATTCCCATAATAATTCATTATTATCTATTACTTTAACTATATCTAATGTTCTAAATGTTTTATATTTTATATTTATATTACCAAATTCATTTATATCTATTGTTTTTAAACAATTAAATTCATCTAATGATAAATCTATTGTTATCTCATATATAAATTTATATAATCTTCTACTAAATTCTTCTTCTATTAATGATACCCATCCATCATTTCTTCTTTCAAAAAAATGATAACATATAGTATTTATATTATGTGTCTTTATATATATATATGTATATCTATCATTTTGTAAATATCCAGTTATACTTATACAATGCTCACTTTCATTACTAGCATTCCATATATTTATTCTACCCTCATTCACACTCTCTATATATACTGTAGATGGTGATACTATATGATGATATGTTGTTAAATTCTCTAAACTTGATATCAATCGTAAATAAGGTGGTAATGCCAACAAATCCAATTGTAATACTATACCATCACATATATTTTTATATATTAATAATATAACATACAATACCAACATTTATATGTATAATTTTTTATAATGCACATAGTTATAACCTATTCAAATCAATATATACAGAAATTTATACCTAATTTAATTTCTAAATTACTAGTATATATAATGGGGATAAATTTCTTATTTTCATAATACACAGATCCATAAAAAAATACAATAATAACACTACATACTTATAATAATTATATAAAACACATTAATTTATAACCATATTAATATTACAAAAACAAATAATCAATATACTATAACTCAACCCAACATTAACCCACAAACAAATGTCTAATACATGACATGCATGCTAGAATTACAACTGAAGATACCATCCACCTTCCTTTGTCTTGCAGACGGCCTCTCCACCTGAGGTCAGTCCTGCCGTCAGCTTTTTTAATTACCTATCTCTAAAGAGTAGAGCCACTCCCAGAGATCGTGGCGGTGAGAAGGGTAGTGATGGATCATCCATCATGGGAATGATGGAAGATGGTGCTAAGGTTCTGAGTGATGTAACCTCGAGTGGAATGAATAGTAGTGCTGGACCTCAAGTGGAAAACCCGTAGCTGATCTCAGGGAAGCGAAGGGGAAACTAAATAGAAGAGCTGTCTGCAAGACGACCTCAGGTGGAACGGCGAGTGGAAGACAAGGTTGTAACTTCGGGTGGAAGTGGTATGTTTTACTTGGGTATCTAGTTACTATATATATATAATATGGTGAATAGATTGAAATGTATTATACACATCACGAATGTGTGATTAGTTATTATTTTGTTGATCATATTCTTCTAGTTTGGTATAAAATTCTTGTTTTGTGGTTTCGTTCCAGTATCCATTGGATTTAATAAAAAATTTGTTACCATCAGTTGGTTGGTATGTTTTGATGTATAATTGTGCTAATATGGGTTTATCATTATTAAAATGTATTGCAACAAATGTGCATTTATCGATACCATTGATACTTTTCCATAATTGTAGATTATCATCTACAACTTCGGTAGTATGTATATGGAATTCTGCATTAAAAATTTTACATTTGATACCGTAAGGTTGATGATTGATGATTTTGAATTCATTATCATCACAATTATTAATATTTAATATGGTTTCATTGATAATGGTATTTTCTAGGAATAGGAATTTATCTTGTGTTATAGGTTGCCATTCATTAAAATTTTTAAGATAATAATTATTATAGATTATATTATTATAATTGATTTCAAGATATAATAATAATAATGTATTTTTTCTATAATAGATTATAGTTTTATTACAATATTGATTTTCAGAATTTCTAGTCCAGATAATATTATTATTATCTATAATACGTATAACAGATTTACCATTTAAATCATATATAGTATATTTATTACCAAATTTTGTAATATTATTTATAGATGGTATAGATACAGATCCTATAGATATATTTAATATTTTTTCAGTTACAATAGAATGTAATGAATTAAGATATTGTGTAATATTTAAATTAATCCAATTACCATTTGTAAATTCTAAATATAATGTTTTAAAAATATTATTTTCATTATAATAATGTATTGATAATATACATCTATTAATTTCATTTTTATGATATTTTATACTAACACAACGCATAATATCATTATTACTTTCCCATAATATAATATTATTATATTTAACACATTTAAAAAAACTATTTAATGGTGGTATAAATGATATAAAATATAATGTATTATAATTATATTGATATTCAATATAATCATTATTAGGATTTAATATATTTATATCATAATAATTATAAATACAATAATAATTATTTATATATATTAATATATATAACAATATTATATACATTTATATTATTATACATTATATATATATTATTCATATTAAAAAAAATTTTTATAAATTGGATATTCAAATGTAAATGATATAATTAAAATATTTGTTATATATTTATATATATTATTAATAGTAGATTGTTATTCTTATAATGTATATAATTATATCAATGGGGTTTATACCTATAATATCCCAATGGTATATCATCTTGAATTACTTAACTAATATCATAATTATTTACATATATACATATATAATAAATATATTCTATTCATCATTATTATTATTACATCTTGTAATCAATTATAATATAAAGACATGAATATAATTATTATTTAATAGTAAATTAATTTATACATTAATTATATATCATATCATTTAATATAAATTCATATATTAATTGAATTTTAATTAATATTAATCTAATAAAATATATAAAGTGATTATAATTGATTATGTAAAAAATGGGGATTTGTGGGAATGTTGGAATATTATAATTTACATTCAAATTATAATAACAATATATGAATAATGTATAATACTATTATAATTATAACTTTAACTATATTAAAAAACCCAATAATTAAATTCACCAATCTAATACCCCATCACCTATAAAATAATAATTGTTATTCATTTAAACAAAACTCACATTTATATTTAACTCTAGGCCTATTAAAATAACCCATACAAACATTATCATTAAAATAATCATTAATAAATTTACATAAATGATCCAATGATTCAATACCAGACATTGATACAGATGTAATACCAGATCGTACAGTTGAAGTTGTATCCTTGTATGCCCACTCGCCGTGGCGGCCTTCTCTATTTACTCCCCCCTCCGCTTCCCAGAGATCAGCTACGGGTTCCACTTGAGGTCCAATCACTACCTTCGTCCTACCGTCAGCTTCTCCACCTGAGGTCGTCTTGCAGACAGCTCCTTTATTTACTTCCCCCTCCGCTTCCCTGAGATCAGCTACGGGTTCCACTTGAGGTCCAGTACTATTCCTCATTCCACTTGAGGTTACATC
>JAIQCW010000110.1:0-24485 GCA_020283715.1 Cytauxzoon felis
AGATCAGCTGCGGGTTCCACTCGAGGTCCAGTACTACACTTCATTCCACTTGAGGTTACATCCAACATATCCTTAGCACCATCTTCCATCATTCCCATGATGGATGATCCATCACTACCTTCTCCACCACTACCTTCACCTTGTAATATATGTGAATCGTGGGGTTTATTATCATTGTTGTGAGGTTTTTTATCCCCACAACCCTCTTTTACCCCATATTCTCCACTTGAGGTCCTGTCCATTTCCTTCCTACTATCTTCACCTCCAACCTTAGATTCGTCTTGCAGACAGCTTTCCTTATTTATCTCTCCCTTCGCTTCCCAGAGATCAGCTGCGGGTTCCACTCGAGGTCCAGTACTACACTTCATTCCACTTCCATCACTACCCCTACCTCCGCCACGATCTATGGGAGTGGTTATACCGTTTACGGGGAGGTAATTGGAAGAGGCCTCCACGGCGAGTGGAATAGAGGTGGGAGATGAAGATGTGGATTGGATCTCAGGTGGAGATTTTGATTGTGCATTGTTTAAATTATTGTCTTTATGATAAGTAATTTTGAGTATGATATGTGGATTACTGGTGATCCATAATAATCGTATGAAGGTATAGAAGATGAATTTATGGAATTTATTAAGATTGAATTTGGTATGATAGTATGGATTGAGTATGAGATGGAATAATGTAAAATCATTATATTCTATATTATTAATATTAATAAATGGTATAATATATCTGATTGGTATATTAAATAATGTATTTAATGATTGATAAGAATGTTTATTTAATATAATATTAAATAAATTAATATAATAATTATTAATATTATTAATATTAGATTCTAATTTATTTAATAATATAATAGAAAGACCACAATTAATAATTCTATTTAATGGTATATTATAATTATATAATATATTTATTAATTTAATAAATATAATATTAAATTTATAAATATATATATTATTAAATAAATTTAATAATAAATTTGTAATAAATTGTATACTACAATTTAATGAATAATAATTATTCATATTATTATATATAAAATAATCATAAATATATTGTAATTTTAATTCATTTATATTTTTTATTATATCTAATAATAATATATTTATATTATTAATAGAATTATTAAAATAATTTATAATATTATTAAATTTTGGTAAATATTTATATATATATTTTAATTTACATGTAATTAATAATTTAAATGTATTATTATATTTATTATTAATATTTATATTATTTAATTTATTATATATATTTATATTTATACCATCATTATCATTATTATTATTTATTATATATATAGATAATATATCTAATATATCATCATCATTTATATCATCTACATCTATAATCATATCAATTATATATTTATATAATCCTTTATTATAATCTATTAATAAATCATTTAATAATATATTAAATATATTCTTATTATATATCATTATTATATCATTACTCAATTTCATACATTTACCATTATTATATAAATCATATTCACCATCTATTATTAATATCAATGGCATATTACATTCATAACATATTATATAATAATCATATAAATAATATCTATCCAAATCATTATTACAATATATACAATATCCAGGTATCAATATATCATACAACAATACTTCCCTCATCCTCAATATCAATTTAATATATTCATCATCCATTATATGAAACTCATCCATATCATTATTCATCTTACAGATAGCACTCAATTGAGGTCCATCTTTTCCACTAGGCGTGGTGCCTCCTCTATTTATCTCACCTTCCAGCTCCCATAAATCGCTTCCAGGATCCACCTGAGGTCCAATCACTACCTTCGTCCTGCTGTAAGTTTCTCCACCTGAGGTCTTTCCACTCGCCGTGGTGGCCTCTTTATTTAGTCGTCCCTTCGCTTCCCTGAGATCAGCTACGGGTTCCATTTGAGATCCAATCACTACCTTCGTCTTGTAGATAGCTTCTCCACCTGAGGTCGTCTTGCAGACAGCTCTTCTATTTACTTCCCCCTTCGCTTCCCGTAGATCAGCTGCGGGTTCCACTTGAGGTCCAGTACTACACTTCATTCCACTCGAGGTTACATCCAACACAACCTTAGCACCATCTTCCATCATTCCCATGATGGATGATCCATCACTAACTTCTCTACCGCCACGATCTCCGGGAGTGGCTTTACTCTTTAGAGATAGGTAATTGGAAGAGGCCTCCACGGCGAGTGGAACAGATGTGGATTGGATCTCAGGTGGAGAGGCCTCCACGGCGAGTGGAATGGAGTTGGATTGTACTTCGGTTGTAGTTGAGTTATATTTATGAAAGTGTATTTGGAAATTGATATATTGATCATATATGATGGGTAGATTATATAATGTTAGATTATTTTTATATAAAATTTCATGTGTATGTAATAGATTGATGATATTATTATTAAGATGTTTATATTTATGATAAGATGATAATATAGAAATGAATGATATAATATATGATGAAATAATAATAAGATTATTAGATGATATATTAATTAATAATGTATATAATAATTTAATAATATTATTAATATAATTATTATTAAATATATAATTTAAATTATTAATATTATAAATATAATGTGTTATATATCTAATTAATGTAATAATAATAATATATTCTTTAATAATTGTAATATTATATAATTTTTTAATAATATAATTTTTATTTTTTAAATATTTCTTAATTTAATAATATTATTTTTATTATTATTTAATATAATTAAATTATGTTTACATAATGTAATTAATATATTTAATATTATAATTATAGATTTTATAGATGATTTTATAATTAATTTTAATAATAATATTAATATTAACCATTTATTATATTTATTATATGATATTAATAAATTATTATAATTTATTTTATATAAATTATCTTCAATATATTTTATTGTTATTAATTCTATTATTATATCAATTATATATAAATTTCTAATTATTTTATTATTATTATTATCATTATTTAATTTATATATATTATTACATGTATCTATTAATAATAATAATATTAATAATATTTCATCTTCATTATTTAATTTTTTTATAATCTTTTCTATATCCATCATTATTACTAAAAATGTATTTAATAATATTATTATTATATAATTATTATAATCATTAATTATTATACCATCATTTATTATTAAACATATCAATACTATATCATCAATATTAATATCATCAATAATAAAACATTCATCTTCATCATCAAAATTCATATCAAATTTATTACAAATATTCATATCAATCTCATCATTCATCCTATTATTATATAAACTAATAAAAAATAATAATTGCTTCCTCTTGTAAGTCTTTAAATTTACCAATCTCATACACATACATAACTCATCATATATCAATTTTAATACACATACATCATCATATAACATCCTACGCTTATCTATATCATCATCAATACATGAAGTAGTAAAGTGTTGACATCCAGTTGAGGTCTTCCACTCGCCTCCACTTGAGGTCCTGCCGTCAGCTCTTCTATTTACTTCCCCCTCCGCTTCCCTGAGATCAGCTGCGGGTTCCACTTGAGGTCCAGTAGTACTCTCCTTTCCACTCGCCGTTCCACCTGAGGTCGTCTTGCAGACAGCTTCTCTATTTACTTCCCCTCGACTCCCATGGATCGTCTCGGATTCTTCACCACGATCTCCGGGAGTGGCAATACCGTTTACGGGGAGGTAATTGGAAGAGCTGACGGCAGGATAGACATCGGGTGGAGAGCCACCATGGCTAGTAGAAGATAAGGATGGACCAACTGTAGAGGTAACCTCAGGTGGAGAATTATGGGGTGTTATCATGTTATAGTGTTTTTTATCCCCATAATCCCCCACAGTATCATAATTATGTAATTCGGTAGATGTTATATTACGTTTTCTACTAAGTGTATCATTCCAATCGGCACCACCTGAGGTTACATTCCTGCCGTCAGCTTCCTTATTTATTTCCCCTTCCAGCTCCCGTGGATCGCTTACAGGTTCCACTTGAGGTCCAGTACTACTCTTCATTCCACTTGAGGTCCAATCACTACTTCCGCCACGATCTCTGGGAGTGGCTATACTCTTTAGAGATAGGTAATTAGAAGAGCTGACGGCAGGACCTCGAGTGGAACGCCTAGTGGAAGACAAGGTTGTAACTTCAGGTGGAGTTGAAGGACGAATGGATGTAGGAGTATGTCCATTTATAATAGATTTATGGTTGGATAGAACTTCGGTATCAATATTTTTGTTATCTACATTAGTGTTTATTAGATTGCATTCAATTAGTATAGTTTTAATGTTTGTAAATGTATATGGATTCAATTTGATATTTTTATATGAATTTAATAGTATGGGTGGTAAAATTGCTAATATATTGCGATTATCATCATGTTTATTTAATATATTAATACATAATAATATAATTGATGTTATTATATCATAAACTTCTAAATTATTATGGGGTTTATTATCATTTAATATAATTAACCAAAATATATAAAATTTATTATAATATTTTACATCATAATCTATACATTTATTCAATTTGAAATAATATAAATGTAATATAAATATCATACGTATTAACACCATAATTGAATCAACACCATAATTTATACCATCAATCTCAATCATAGAATACAATACCTCATGTAATAAATCCAATAATTTCAAAATCATTAAATTATCAAAGTCATTGAAACACACCATATCATAATCAACCACAATATTTATCAAATACAATATATCTATCATATTTTCTCCATCAATTGAACACCATCTTCCCCTTGAACAATCATTTAAAATATTTTTATCCACATTTCCATCAGAGCACCATAAACTATCATCTGGTGATGATGCAAGGTTGTGGGGGATATTATCCCCAGATAACCCCATTCCCCCATCTTTTCCACCTGAGGTCTTCCACTCGCCGTGGTGGCCTTCTCTATTTATTTCCCCCTTCGCTTCCCCGAGATCAGCTGCGGGTTCTCCACTCGATGTTACATCATTAACACTACCTCCACCTTCTTCACTGCCACGATCTCTGGGAGTGGCTCTACCCTTCAGGGATAGGTAATTGGAAAAGACACAACGTCTAGTAGGAACAGAGGTAACTTGGACTTCAGGTGGGGAGCTATCTGCAAAACCTATGTTGGTTGTATCCTCTTCTGAATGATCAGCGGTAGAACTGGGACGGTAATGATAAGATTTACCATTTGAGAACATGTTGTTAGTTGCATTAGCTCGTGTATTTGCAATTTTATGGTTATAGATCCAATTGATGAGTATATTTGTATTGAATTCATTATATTTTGTGGTGTTTAATAAATATGTGGTGAAGTTGTCATTAATGTATAAATTTATTTGACCGAATTTAATATAAAGAATAGATTCAACTAACGATAGCAAATATTTATAATTTTCAATGGTATTGCCCAACAATAAGCATTTTCTAATGATTTTGAGTATCAATTTATTAGATAATATTTTTATGGGTAAATTACATCTTAATCTCTTAATCCCACCTCTTGGATATATAATACACGATAATAATATCGATAATATCCTCACACTATTATTATTAACTGATATATGGGGTTGTTTAATCTCAATTTCATCACTGACACAATCCAATATCTTAACCAAATTATAAAATATTCCAATATCCGTATCATTAGATTTCTTCAACATACCTAAATTATAAATATTTACACTGTAATACATGTATCATAAATTGTAGGGGAAATAAACCCCATGTGCCACATAATAAATTAAAATAAATCTCTAAATGGAGCATCTTATATTATTACCAGTAATTATATGTAAAATAACCCCTTCTATCATTGCATCCACTTGAGGTCAATCACTACACTTCTGCCACGATCTCTGGGAGTGGCTCTACTCTTTAGAGATAGGTAAATGAAAGAAGCCTCCACGGCGAGTGGCGACGTCAGGTATGTAACCTCAACTAGAGAGCTGTCTTCATTACAAATGAATGATTAATTGAAAGATGTATCTTTTATGGCTGATATTTCGACATCTGGAGATTGAATATGAGTGGCGTGTTTATTGTTTAAAATACGACTCTAGTTTCAGTATAGTCTAATCTACAATCGAATTTACCATCGGCTATTGGTGTGCATATATGGGTACTAATAATCATATCACCATTATTATAAGTTGATTTATCTGATACTTCAATGGTTGTATCATCCATGTGATTAACTTCTATAGTCCTTTTAACCAAATTCTCTACGCCATTACATAAAACGGCATCCCCATATTTTACAATACCGATGATAGTATTGCTGGTATAAAAGTCAGTATGATATAATAAGGTACCACCTACTACTATAGTCTTCAAGATATTACGATTTACTGACGATCCATCAAGGTTTAAATCCTCATAATTGAAATCAATTTCCTTATATTGGCCATCAATAGGATCTTTTTCGAAGAAATTAAACATTTTTTCGGTAATATCAACAACCCCTCTATATTTACTATTGACAATAATCTTAATAGTATTCACTTTAACAACACTAACAATTCTATAGACCAATGTCAAATCATCTGGCACAATCTCTACATCACCATCCATTACAGTACCAATTTTATGTGTCTCAGAATACCAATCGTGTATTGAATATAATTTTGTACCAGGACGTAATGAAGGATCATTATTATCATCAATAAAGTTGCTTTTACCAACGCGAATATCCAATGTAACCGGAAGAGGACGTACATCATCATAAATTAAAGAGTATATTTCAGTAATGAAATAAGAGGTAAATAATAGAGCTACTATTGTAAATTTCATTTTTATAAGGTTAAATTTAATATTATAAAACTCAATATCCCAATTTTATCTGGATCCATAAATGCTGCTCAATGATGCAGCAGTGAATTTATATTTGCATCTCCAACAAAAAATTATATCTTCATTAAGATCCAATACATTAATATTTCATCTCCAGATGTCGAAATATCAGCCATAAAAGATACATCTTTCAATTAATCATTCATTTGTAACGAAGACGGCTCTCTACCCGAGGTCGATTCCTTGTCTTTCCACTCGCCGTTCCACCTGAGGTTACAATCCTAATCTCTTTTCCACTAGCCGTGGTGGCCTTCTCTATTTACTTCCCCTTCCAGCTCCCGTAGATCGCTTCCAGGTGTATTTTGTCTAATTTACACTTGTCTATATTGATGTCTAATTTTTTACGGAAATCCCACATTTTGAAATATACAAATGAAGATTGAGAGATGACTATTGAATGAATTATAAATCTCAATACTTCATTGAAAAGGAATTTGATGATTGTATCTATTATTATCATCTTCATTTAATTCCAATTTATATTCATTGAGATATCTGAACAAACATGAATTCCGTCACTTTAGACTTATCTTGTCGAGATTAGAAATATAACCTCAGGTGGAACCCGAAAGTGATCACCGGGAACTTGAGGGGGAAGTAAATAGAGGAAGCCGTCTGCAGGACGAAAGAAGAGTAGGACTGTAACCTCAGGTGGAACGCCTAGTGGAAAGGAGAGTAGGATTGTAAATTCGTGTAGACAATATCATGTTTGTTTAATTTCGGTTAAACTTACAATTGATATCGGTGAAAAGATCGAGATCGATACGATATGTATAGTTTTCATTGATGGATTCTAATAAATTGATAGTGTCTAGTATACAATTAGCCCATAGGAATATTAATTTAATTGGTATATTACCATCATAATATAATATATCGATACTTTTATTACAGAATAGTGATAATATTGTTCTTAACATAAATATAATTCTTTTATAATCACCGGGTTTCATATCTAAAAATGAAAATAAAATTAGATTTAAATTTTTTTTTAAAAATAAACCTCTATTGAAACATGAATATGATTCACATGTGACAAGATAAGTTATAATTTTGATTATATAATAAATAGATTCTTCAAATTCTTTAATATTATTTTCTTTACATAATAATTTTATATATTTGAAAATATCAACAAAAAAATATCTAAAAATAATACCAAATGGACTACGTTCATCATATTCTGTTATAATTAAATCATTTTCATATAGATCATCATAACATAATTTTATACGATACCATAAATTATAATTGTAATAATCATCCCATTTCTTTTTTAATTCCATAGATTTATTATTTTTAATTAAATTTTTATACAATTCTTTAAAATCTATACGTGTCTTATCTAATTTCTTTATATGATCAAATAAATTAGTGAAACCTATAGATTCTATGATTTCATAGAATCCTTTTATATCCTCTACACATATACTTGACATTTCAACCCATCTCTATATATTATATCATACACATTACAAATAATAACTTTACATTCAATAAATTATATAAAATACTTTATAAATGAAACTAATATACATCTTTTTAAAATATAACACTAATCTATTCTATACATTCAAAATATGAACAGGTTTATCATAAATGTATAAATAGATTTATTTTAATCCATAATAGACAAATCAATACAAATATATAAATAAATTATTAATTACATATAAATAAACATAATCTACCCAGAGAATTCTACTCCATTGTGCAATTCATTTCAAACCACACAATATACTACAGGACAACAGATATGTTGTATATTCTGAAATCATAATCGAATCTATTTTATTGAAATAATAACTTATAGATACTTTCAATTTAATTTAAATGAGATCAAGTTGATTTTTTTCCGAAAAAGCAGTTACATCATGTAGTGGGTACAATTCCACCGGTACAGAGTATAAATACCACGGAATCTATTCTAGCAGTGATATAAATAGACTAACTTTTATTAAATTCTGTAAATTTCAAAGTGATTTATTAAATGTGTGAATTTAAGAGTGCGATTATCGTGTTATTGAAGTGATTTGAAGTACTTCTATTGAATTTCATATAATATACAACTTAATATTTAATGAATTATTAATATAATTATAGGGTTCTAACTACAACATATAATTTTAAATTTGTATGTGAATTCATCAACCAACACTAACTTCTGTATTACACATGTAATGTCTAATGATGATATCGAGATTAATATATATAATAGAACATATATAATGGTACATATTAATTTAATTTCTCCATATTTCATATAAATTATACATGTTTATACTCCCCACACATAAGATGTTAATTTCAAGACGGTAATTATAGACAGGGTATGGAATTTTGTGAATTGATCTCTATTTAATTTCAAGTATGATAAATTATATATATTTGTAAGTATTAATATGTTACCATCTCAATAAATTTCTATCGTCAATGTTCAGTGTGTAGATTATGTACTTTTTAAATTTAATGTTTCCTGTATATAAAATAAAATGGCCCTAATAAATGTGACAAATATTAAAGTTGGCGATAATTGTTGCCCAATTACTAATCCATTATCATTTCAAATAGAATTCGAATGTCTAGAAGATCTTAAACATGATGTCGAATGGAAGGTGATTTATGTCACCTCTGATGGATCCGGCTATCAACAAACCTCAGATGATAACGTTGAATATCTCAAATCCGATACCGAAGGTGAAATCGTACTAGACGCCGTTTGTCTCGGGCCCATTTGTAGAGGAATACTTGAATTCGAATTCTGCGTCAACCCTCCAGATTACAAAAGAGTAAGTTTTGTCAAAGAGTTACATTGAATGAGGTTATATCCACTCCCACGAGGTACAATCACTATCTTCTAGTCTTCCAGTCGCCGTTCCACCCGAGGTCCAATCCAACTCTTTTCCCACTGCCGTGGTGGCTTCTTCCAATTACCTATCTCTAAAGAGTATAGCCACTCCCAGAGATCGTGGCGGTGAGAGGTTCGTTGTTTTCTAGTGGATTCATTGGGGGAACTATGTATGGTAGACGTAATATATGATTATTATAGTTGAATCAGAATAGTATATTGGGTATGCAAGCAATATTGGTGACGGCGAGTTATTGTGAAAAGGAATTTATAAGGATAGGTTATTATACGAATAATACATATGATGATGAATTATTGAGAGAGAATCCACCGGATCCTCCTGTGTTATCTAAAATGGTAAGGTGTATAATCGAACAACCACGTGTTACAAGATTCCCAATACGATGGGATTCAACAGAATTTAATATTGAAGGTGATAATATGAATTTAATTAATGACGATGGTACAACAACATCTGAAGATGAATTAAAAGAGACTAATGATATAATTAGTAATAGCACACACGACACCACTTCACCCAAATGTGATTAATAATCTCTCATTCAATACATTTATACCATATATCACTCTAGTAGATTTTACGATTGATATGTCCACCGAAAGTATTATTCCACGTGAAGTTACAGCCTTATTTTCCATTGCATGGAGCTTCCTTATTAGTTGTCCCTCCGCTTCACGTAGATCAGCTACGGGTCCACTTGAGGTCCAATTTACTAGACCCTAGGCCTGTTCTTCCGGGTAGACATTGTACCGAGGATGATCTACGAGAATCCGGGGGAAGTAAATAGGAAGGCCACCACGGCTAGTGGCAACGAGAGGTTGAAGTGGAATGAGGAATAGTACTAGACCTCAAGTGGAGAAACTGTTTGTGAACTTCCTCTTTATCTTCTCCATCTCTTGACTTGGCACACCCACATGCTGTAAGTGCTTTAGTAGATTTGGAAGCACTTCATAAGGATTTTTGCCATCATGTTGTAGTACTCCCAGGCCATGCCCTTAAACATTTGAGTGTTAGTGGTGTTGCACTATGGGATGCCCCAGTAGGTCTTCACGTTGCTGAAGTATTCTTTGGTGGATTCCACGGATTCTTCTTGGCCAAAGTTTTATTCGTTGATGGATCAGCACTTCACTTAAGACTAGGATTCTTGTATGAAGAATTACCTGCTCACTTCTTTGACACTGCTCTTGTTGGTCTTAAGACAGGTGTTGCTCACCCATGCAAGCACTTGTTCTCTGATTTAGCATCCAGTGGATTCTTCGCTAAAGAAGGTGCATGGAAACACGCTGCTGCCGCCAAAGCTGGCGTAGCATAAATGAATAGTGGAAAATAATTGATTTTATATTCCTCTATTCCATTTTATGTTCCCATATCTATTTATTAATGGGTCTTGACGTTACATATATATCGATTATTGTTCGGTTATGTCCACTTGAGAAACAGTAACTACCTTAACCTGCAACCTCCCGCTGTCCTGCCGTTAGCTCCTCTATTTACCTATCCCTAAAGAGTAGAGCCACTCCCAGAGATCGTGGCGGAAGTGAGGGTGTGGATTGGACCTCGAGTAGAGGACCTTCGGTATTCAACGGTTCATTTAATTAGTGATCCATTGGATGGCTAGTATGTATTAAAAGTGTGAATATGATTAGTTGTTGCGATATAGTAGTTTATAGAATGGAAATCTTATACGATCATAAAGGTTTGAGAGGTTATCGATTGCCGGTCTTGCATCGATATGTATTTGTAGATTATCTTTTGCATCTGGATCATCATAATAATCAATTATATAACGAACATTTTTCCCACAACGATTAATTAACCAATCATGACGATCAAATGGCTTATCGAAACTGAAAAATTGTTAAATTTATGGGGTTTATGGTGCAAAAATCAAAAGGTACCCTACATACCGAGTAAATAATTTATATAATATTGATTTTGGTGATGGTGTATTATATCTTCCGACAAATCTCCTCAATTCCGGTGTTGAGCATGAGCTGAATAAATTATTATTAAAGAGTGTATAATGAAATAAATGGTGAAGTGGGGGTAAATATCCGATAAATCGGGGGTAAGTGGAGTGAATATGTGAAAAAAATTAATTCTAGAAATCTGCCATGTCTGTCAACCTTGAGCATTTCCTTTTCAAAAAGAGTTTTAAGTTCAGCAGCAGTTAATGTATTATCCTTTTCTCTTATAAGTCTCCACCATACGAGACCTCTCGCATAATATTTATGAGGTTTAGTACCAGGTCCAGATTCACTTGTTTGAAAATATACAAATAATGGCCTTGTAAGATCATCTGTCTTATAATACACATTAAACTCTGAAACACCTGAAATAGTTGCAGGGAAACCTCTTATCTGAGTTCCGCCATGTCTAACCTTTTCTATAGTGAATCTAGCAGCAGAAGCACCTTGTTGATGTTTATATCCGGTGTAACCATCAACTGTAACTGTAGCAGGTCCTACATTAATTCGTTTATCATTAACATCGACTAAACCATAATTTTCACTGTTCTTCTCCAATTGAATTTCCACCATATTACTAAGCTCATTGTTAATTACAGTACTAACAGCAGCTTCTTTAGCATCAGTAACCGGTGAGGTATTTTGCTTCTTCCAGTTATTATTGTTATTATAATAATAAATATAGTAATTTGAGTTCTTCCTCAATTTCAAAACCTCCTCATTAATACCTTTCTTATAATAATATAATTCTTTAACACCAGTTTTCTCAGTGTCAAGAGCTTCACTTAGACCTCTAGTATTGTCAGCTTCAGGATCAGCATCTTCAATTGTACTCAAAACACTTCAATCAACCCACTTCCATTTACATCATCAACTCCAACGTACCTTTTGTGCATTTTCTCCCACTCGAGAATTTTCTTCCAGGACTGTTCATTAACGTCATTGTGTGCGTTAACTGCATCTTCCATGTATTTTGGATCTTCGTAGGCTTCGTTTTTTATGATTAGAGCGTTATAAAACTGCATTGGTGATGGGTATACCCAGTCTGAATATTGATTTGAATAAATTAAAATTCAACAAACTAGATTTATAACCAGCTCTAGGAATTGAAGAAACTTTCCTAGATGTATTTAATTTCACATCATTTATAGGTTCATTTGGTAATATAGGCATATTATTATCCTCATTTACCCTCATTGGACAAAAATCAACAGTCCCGTGAGTATTATCATTACTTTTAAAGTAATTTAAGAAATTATCCATCATTTAAAGGGGAATGGGTTAAATTTACAGAGTAAAGAGAAGTGTAAGGGGGTCGAAGTATGGAGGAGGGCGGCTACAGCGCAACGGCTACATGGCGGTGGAAGTTATTTAAAATTTTATATTAAAAAAATGAAACCCCAATGAAGTTATTATAATTACTTATTTTAATTTTAGGAAGTGCTTTACTTCACTTTACTAAATTCATTTCCGCGCGTCACATCCTTTAGATCTTCGTCCAGATGGCTCGGAATTCGGAGAAAGCGAATGCCATGTTGAACAAATGGCTCAGGATAAAGAGCGGTGTATCATCAGATAATTATTTGGCTCGTAGACCCCGTCATACATCCGAGGTTGATACTGTAAAGGCGGCTGAGCATTGGCGTAGTTTGATAATAAAGGATATAATGATATCAATATCGAGGATACAGAATGCTAGTTTGGGTGAATTTGCTATAAGGGATTTGAATGATGAGATTAATAGATTAATTGGTATACGTAAGAAATGGGATGATCGTATTGTGGATTTAGGTGGTCCAGACTATAGGGCTTTATCTTCATCTATAGAAAATGCACATGGAATGGAATTGAAGGTTGGTGGAGCTGGCTATAAATACTTTGGTGCAGCAAGGAATCTTCCAGGTGTACGAGAATTATTTGAGAAACAAGAGAATGAACCTGAAGTTAAAGAGATTTATACTAGTAGGGCTGAATTATATAAAAAGATTACTCCAGATTATTATGGATTCTTAGATGAAGATAATGATCCTACACTTGTACTAGAAGAATTGAAACGTGAAGATGAGTTAAGGAGGCAGAAGATTGAATTTCAAGAAGATAAACGATCTACTCATTTAATTTCTTGATCCTATTCTTTATATCTCACATTCACTATAATCTCTTTACACTCTCTCATTATTTTGATACTTATAGTTTTTTAAAAATCCATCTTACATATTATTCATAAAAGTTAGAATTGTTTAAGATTATAAAGGCCGGGGTGTAAGTGTGTATGTGTGTTTTTAATTTTATTTAAAATTCCTTCATCATACCATGGACCTAATTGGCTTGTTTGCCACGTCTCATCAGAACATGTACCACCCAGAAATTCTGGTAATTGATCAGCATCAACAAGTTCCAATAATCGCTCTTTAGATTGAGTCTTGGATGATATAACAGTAATCTTACCCAATGTCTTCTTATCAACAAGTGTAGATATTATTGACCATAATGCAGAAAATATCTTAGGAGTATTAACAAAAAATAATTTACCCAATAATTCAGGATAAAAATCCTGTGTCACATGTGACATTGCCGATAAAAATGACTTGAATTTCGGTGTTATATGAGTTATCGAAAACCCCCTCAAATCAACAATCGATAATAATTGCTCTACACAACGGCCCGAACTCAAACTCGCACATGGTAACATCAAATTCACCACTAATATAATATATTTAAATCAAATAAGACATAACTGAGGTGATATCCACTCGAAGTCCAATCAACTTCCTTATATTACATCCTTCTTTTCCATTGCATGGAGCTCTTCTAATTACCTATCTCTAAAGAGTAGAGCCAGTCCCAGAGATCGTAGCGATAAATCCGTAGCTGATCTCAGGGAAGCGGAGGAGGTAAATAAAGGAAGCTGTCTGCAGAACTGACCTCAGGTGGAGATGTGAGGGTAACTTTCGTTATACAACGATTTCTCATTAAATCGATATATAAACGTACTGAATTCATATCTTTGTACATAGTATTGTGTTAATTGATCGGTTGTAAGTGTTTGTAGTAATTTTCCGGGATCTCCTAGGCCCATCCTTTCAATGTATATGGGTCTACCCATTTTATCTACACCGTGATATGCATGAGGAAATAATGTACGTATTGTATCTCTAACACTTGTCAAATCTACCTACAATATAGAATATGAAATCCATCAATTATTACGAAGGAGCTTGTGACTGATCCACCCGAGGACTTCATCCATATCTTCCACCTACGCCACGATCTCCGGGAGTGGCTCTACCCCTCAGGGATAGGTAATTAGAAGAGGCTCCACGCTTAGTGGGAACAGTGCTTGTAACCTAGGTGGAGTAGAGTAAAAAAGACGTAGAACAAATCCCTGGGTTTGGGTGAGAACATACATTTAGTAGATGATCGACATTCATGGTATTTCTCCAGGTAAAGTATTTATTAAGCATGGCTGTAGTTTTTTTGATATCGAAATTTCGTGCTCTTAGGAATCTGGGTGTATATAATGGGAATTTTGGTTTAGAATTACCTTACAAAGAATAAATCATGAAAGTGTAGTTCATATCCTGAGATTTGAACGGCGAAGATACTTTTAATTTCCCTTAATAATAATTTTTCTTCATCTGATAATGCTTGTACAAGACCTTCAAGTTCAAGGGGTGTCTATAATATAATTAATAATAATTGAAGTTTAATAATCAATACATACTAAATCTGTAGCGATATTTTTATGTTTCTTTTCATGACCCCAGCCCATTAAATGAACCATTTTATATTAAATATCAGTTAATTAATTAAATAAAACAATAAATAAATATTCCAATTATACATCTATATAAATCCATCATCATAGACCCACCACCTATTTGTATAGACAAGTGGGTTAAAGCCTATTAATGCAAGGAGTCATTCAACTCTTATATACTCTAGTTATTAAATTAATTATGTTCACCTAAATCTCGTACTCAACAATAGTCAACTTCTGGAATCTATACGTTATTAACAGGACCTAAATCCACACATTCAATACTCCTATAACTAATACTATATACAATACCTTAGTTAACAAGATCCGTTGTATAATAGAGATCATTTGAACTCCACCTTTCCTTCCCATTGCATGGACCCATATTATTTACTACCCCTCGGATTCCCTGGGATCATCCTCGGTACGTCAACCCGAAGAACAGACATCAAGTGGAGTACCTGGAAGCAATCTACGGGAGATGGAAGGGGAATAAATGAAGGAAGCTGGCGGTAGGACAGTGATAAGGTTATAACCTCAAGTGGAACTGGAGTACCCGAGCTGATCCCAGGGAAGCGGAAGTAAATAGAGAAGGATCCACTCAAGCGGAACGGTAACGAACTCTATAATGAAAATAAAAAGTTAAATATATATAATCAAAATTATTGAGTGGAAGATTGAGTTTGATATAATGTTGGCGACGAATCGCCGGGGTTTAAAAAATTATGCTGTTGGCACTTTCACATAGGAAAGCCCATAGTTCATTACAGTCAGCTGAGTGCAATGCTCTGCTCCGAATTACGACAGGGCGATGCTTGAGCCGCCCCGAGCGCCAGCCAGGTAAGTTTAAATCATCACACTACAATACCTACCTAGTTACTTCTGGATAATATACCGGGTGTGCACAACAGCCCCATAATAACATTATATATCTATACCTCCATCTAACGCACCTATACATACACATCATTACCCTGTTGATTATAAATTATTAAAATAATTAACATTGATCCAAGTTGTATATAAATTCAACAATATATACATCCGAAAGAACAAAGTGACTGGACCTGTCTTCCTAACAAGTCTCGTATACAACATCCTATATTTTATACCACACCTTATCCTATTCCTTCTTTCCACCTGAGGTCCAATCCACCTCTCCTTCCAGGTTTCACTTGAGGTCCAATCACTATCCTCGCCACGATCTCCGGGAGTGGCTCTACCCTTCAGGGATAGGTAAATAAAAAAAGCCTACACGGCGAGTGGAGAAAACTAGGTTGGACCTACGGTGTAGGCTAGTGTGAAAGAAGAAGTGAATCTTCTATCCAATAACTTCAACTGCACAATAGTGTACCGCAACCTTCTACTTGGTTACAATAACTAATGTGTAATTGAACTATTATCAGTGTTAAAATATGTAATTTAAAATGTAAACGATATAGATACATGTACATATATAGTATGGAATGCGATTAATCGTCATCATCATCGTGTTCACTGCTATCGTCCTCATCTAACAAATCTTTTTTGAGAATTTCCTCACTATTTTTGATTTTTTCTAGTAATCTTGTGATATTTTTAGATTCAACTTCAGTCCAAACACCTTCTACTTTAGCAAATCTTATGATCTTTGTTACACTAGCTTTGGATTTCTCATCTTTACCATTCTTGACTTTTTGCTTTACTGAACATATAGCAGTGGCCATTCTTGGGTCCTTCATTTCAGATGAATAATGAACCTTGATATACCTACAATTGAACTTATCCGGAACTTTCCATATTTCATTATCACCATCTATTAAAGTTTGAAATTCATTAAGTTCCTTTGCTTGGATATTAATTATTTTCAAATTTGGAAATTTAGTTTCCTCCACTTCTATATCATCAGTATCCTTTGTTGAATTAATACATATTGTTATCCTTTTAATACTTCCTTGTTGTTTCTTTTGTTTAACACATTCGGCTTTATCCAATAATATCAACACTCCAGCTCCTATACCAAAGAGAAGAGATGAAATAATATACATGGACGCCTATGTGTATATGAAACACGTTATAATTTTAAATCTGTATTTGACATTATAAAACATTTATAATGCGCTTATTAAACCATACCAATAGCGAATCTACAACAGTGGGGAATTTTAAATCATAGCAACTATAACTTTTTTATTAACAATCACCATTTAAACTTCAAATATAAACCATAAAATATAATTTCTAATTCATATCCAATAAATATTACCGAGTGCAATTTCAAATTATTAAAAATTGTTATGAAATTTTAATTAATTATAATACAACAACAATACAAATCCTACACATTTATAATAATTACATAAATTATTAATAATAAATTAACATTTATAAATATGGATACATCATTTATATTAATTATAATTATTGACATCTTCACATTTATATTAGACAATTGTCTACCATATGTGCCAATTACCAATCCTACAATATAAATTCATTATACCTCCACCATCATCACCTAAATTTAATATTCATACATAAATAGTTTGTAATACTCAACGTTTATATAATAAACAAACTAACATATTGAATTAAGTGTTATATATTATAATAATTACTATCAACTGTATTACATGTCCACATGAAGTCCAATCCTACTATCCATTCCACCTGTCGTTGTCTTGCAGACAGCTCTTCTAATTACACATCTCTAAAGAGTAAAGCCATTCCCGGAGATCGTGGCTGAAGTGTAGTTAGCATTGGACCCATGTGGAGACCTCAAGTAGAATACCCGCAGCTGATTCAGGGAAGCGGAGGGGGAAGTAATTAGAGAAGCTGTCTGCAGGACGAAGAAAATATGAAGTGGAATTAGTGATTGGACTTCATGTGAAGAAGCCAGTGGCAGGATTTCCAATTGTTTAGCACATTAATTTGATGTTTTCAAGCATTCATTAGCAAATATTTAAGCTGTATATAATAATGCAATAAATATTATATATAATTAAGTTAGTATATTGAAAATGTGTATTTTTCCTCGTTTGTTAGCAATAGCTAATGTGTCTTTTACATAATCTATTGATGTTATCCTTCCCAAATTGATTTTATTATTTGGCCAATTTGCAACCACATTTAATGTCGATTTGTGTACTATTCTTATACTGTTTCTCTTATTAAATGATGAATATATTATAAATGTATCATCAGATACCACATTATTAATCTCCGTTGTCAAATTACCAAAACTCTAATTAATTATTATAAACTATATATACCATCACATTTATCATCATATAACATAAACAGTATAGATGACACTCCACCTGAGGTCCAATCCTACTATCCATTCCACCTGTCGTTGTCTTGCAGACAGCTCTTCTATTTAGTTATCCCTCCGCTTCCATGAATCAGCTACGTGTTCCACTTGAGGTCCAGTACTACTCTTCATTCCACCTTCCTTTCCACTAGCCGTGGTGGCCTTCTTATTTACCTTACCCACCGCTTCCCTGAGATCAGCTACGGGTTTATTGCCACGATCTCCGGGAGTGGCTCTACTCTTTAGAGATAGGTAATTAGAAGAGCTGTCTGCAAGACAACGACAGGTGGAATGAAGAGTAGGATTGTAACCTCAGGTGGAACAGCGAATGGAGACATCTTATTAGAGCATCTGTTATCTAAATTCTATTGATAGACATACTTTGACATTATTGAGTATATGATGTTTATTATTGATTGGGTATAGATTGATATATCCGGACATTGCTCCTGTTATTAGATATTCTTTATATACATTTGATGCTGTGATATTTACTGAATGATTATCTTTCATTTTATTTATACATCTTCCTGTGATCAAATCCCATTCATATATCTGAAATAATTGATGTAAAATGAAGTGATTGAAATATAACTTACATTCGCTGTATAATCGCAGGATATAATAACATTCATATTGAACCAAATACCCTATGTAAGGAGAATAATGACTAATAATTTATACTTCTTTAAACTAACTGCACATTTAGAAGACATTTTCATATAATGTATAAGAGTATTAGTCTTAGTATCACATAATAAGAATCCTCTATATATAAATATTAATGATTATAATAACTATACCCAGAGTTTTTACATGTTATTATATAATAATTATAATTTACATCTGAAGTATAAACATCTTGAAATCCTACTTCATTTCCAGGAAGATTTATACTGGAAATCGCTAATATTTTCCTTTTAAAAAAAAGAATATTATATTAAAACGATTTATAAATATAAACTTACTTAGTCTCAAGATTATATTTATAAATCGTTTTAAAATTACTTATAATGAATAATGATTTATCAAATTTACTAAATGTAAAATTAGAAATCATAAATTTATTTATAGAAATTTTTATATTATTATTATTTATTTTAAAATTTTTATCAATTTTATATAAATCTAATACATTTTTATACATTTTTAATATACAAAAATAATCTCTACTATTATTAAATGATATCTTCTTAATACTAGTGCCATCTAAATTCCTATTAATATAGAATTATTAATCTTTAATATTAATAACATACTTTATATCATGTTTAATCTTTGTAATCTTAAATCTTATACCATTTTTATATCTACTAGGCTTTATTTTTGTTAATTTACCACTTGGAAGTTTATAAGATCCTATATCTATATCAACTTTACGCCGCTTCTTCATCCAATCTGGTTCATTAACATCTATATCTACATCATCATCCTCATCGAACCAGACTTGAACCTTATCTTCAGCGATTTCCATTATATATAAATTTATATTTAATTAATTAAAATTTATTATAATACTATACTCAATATATTCACATGACTTTGAAACACCTCCATCGAGGGTCAATTTTCAGATTTTCCAAAATGACCCGAAATTCGATGTATTTTAAAGGAATTTTAATGGATAATAGAAGATATAAGACGATAAACCTCGATTTCCAGACTCTATACGCTCACGTAAGGAACGCCATGAATGTACTGGAGATTGATACCAAGACAAGACGCGTACATGTAGAATCTAGCAACCAAATTAATAAATATAATTTAATCTAGCATAACTTATATTAAATTTACTTAATAATCACCTCTATAATATACACATTTAGTTATACTAGTGTATACATTCAACTCAAATATAAAAAAGACATCACGAGACGGATTAACTATAAATTTACCAGTAAAAATGATTACTGCATTAACTATTTTATGGATATGCTCATTTGCCGTTGGTGGTTTGATGCTTTTATCAACCATTGGCACCAACATCTTTAGAGGGCGTAACTGCTTCTCTCTATGCAGTTGTATCTCATGGTTTTTAAGTATATCATTATTAGCAGTTGGTGGTGTAGCGCTATATTTCGAATACAACCAAGACAAGGCACCCGAATTTGTAAAGTATTTAATAGATAAGAAATTGACCGATTGACTCCCAGTGATTAATATACCATCATTAGGCAAACTTAAAATCACCGTGGAGAAATAATTATGTAACTTTTAAAATTATACTTGTAAATATTTTCTAATTTTATACACCCCCCTATATCTATTTCTATGTATACATGACCTAAGGTCCCTAGGTATGTGATGTATCCATACAACCTCCTTGTAGAATAAATTTCTATAAAAATGTACCTTATATATTAGATCTTCTATAAAAGTCATTACTTCAATGTCTATAATATACACAATCGCAAATGGTAACTCATGTCAATGTAGAGCCGTCAGGTGTAAAACCTAGTCATATAGAATCGGTAGATTCCTCAAGTATACTAGACGATATCAAAAATATCAACATATCTTTTATAAAAAAAACAAAGGAACATTCATTAATTGAAATTAAAGGATTAAATGTATCAATCGCTAATGCCATACGTAGGATTCTATTATCGGAAGTGCCAACCTTGGCAATAGAAACCGTACAGGTATGTTATTAACACTATAGATATCATAAATTCAGATTTATCAAAACACTGGTGTTATTCAGGACGAATTGTTAGCCCATAGGTTGGGTCTCGTACCGTTTGTCATAGATCCAGACCTTTTCGTATATAAAAGTAAGTTGACATTATGTCATTGTGATTAAATCCTACTGCTAATGCTGATAATACTAATTATGCTGGTAAAATTTGGCCTGATAGGAATGGTCGTAAACGGATGGGTATAATTTCCATCTTTATTGCGAGTACTGATACATCAGATACACAACCAACAGATAATCTTGGTGACAATAAAACTGCCATTGATTATGGTACTTTTGATACTAACGGTAAAGAACAGGATACTGCTGATAGAGAACCTCGTACTAAAGGCATTCATCAACTTTTTGATGATAATCCAGTAGTGTAGTTGAGGATTCTCAACCGCTATTGGATTTAATTGATGATGCAACTGGTCAAGATAAAACTAATTGTGGACCCAGCAATAAACATTGGGATAACCGTGGTAATAAACAATATTGGCTATGGCACCTTTTCTGGTTGTCTGTTATACAATACATCTTCTCCAGCAGCCTCTACCGTAGGCCATCCTGCCGTCAGCTTCCTCTATTTACCTCCCCTCGGATTCCCGTAGATTATCCTCGGTATAATTTCTACCCGGAAGAACAGATCTCAATTGGAACCCCTAGCTGATCTCAGGGAAGCGGAGGGGGAAGTAAATAGAAGAGGTGCCACGCCTAGTGGAAAGGAGAGTAGGATTGGACCTCAGGTGGAGAGCTGTCTGCAAGGCAACAAAAGGGCTCAAATGATTATTGTGCCTATGATATTCGAAGATTATATATTAATATACAGATCATGATGAGATAAGTGATAGTAATAGTGTATGTTTTATGTTGAAGGTCAAGTGTAATAAGGTTGATTTGACTGATGGTAAGATGAGTATACCAAGTTAGTTTGATATAAAAATGTATATAATATTTATTTATTTATAGTTTATACGAGTCATTTGAAATGGGTACCATTATCTGATGCACAAGAGAATTTATTATCGATGAATCCACCAAGACCTGTATATGATAATATATTATTAACAAAATTAGCATCAGGACAAGTTAATTATCATTATTATCATATCATATAATACAATTAGGAAATAGATCTTAAAGTCTATCTTGAAAAGGGTATCGGTAAAACACATGCCAAATGGTCACCTGTAAGCACAGCTGTATATCGCTTCAAACCACATATTGGTATTATCAAATATCTTATTACATATTACAACATCCAGAATTCAATAAACAACAACCACTAAATTCCAACGAACAAGAACAACTTTATGAACTCTGCCCTATGAAAGTTTTCAATTATCAACATGGTATGTCTATTTCACTCGCCTCCACCTGAGGTTACAATCACTGTTCCACCCGAGGTCTATCCTGCCGTCAGCTCTTCTAATTACCTATCTCTAAAGAGTAAAGCCACTCCCAGAGATCGTGGCAGTTGTGAAGATAGTGATTGGACCTCGAGTGGAACCCGTAGCTGATCTATGGGAAGCGAAGGGGATGTAAATAGAGAAGGCCTCCACGCCTAGTGGGAAGACCTCAGGTGGAGAGCTGTCTGCAAGACATGGAGAGGTTTATTAACCTCGTGTTGAGTAGCTCCATGCAATGGGTAAGAGATATAGAGTATAACAGCCTGTCGGGTAGAAAGCGACTAATTCACAATTCACTCGTATTATATATAACAATTACAGGAGAATTGAGTATAGAGAATCCACTTAATTGTACTTCATGTAGAGCATGTGTTGAATGTTTTCCCGATCGTGTTAAGATAAAGAAGATCAACAATCATATAATATGTGGGTTTAATTTGATGAAATACATATCATTCCAATAGTTTCAATAGAATCTACAGGCTCGATACCTAGCGATGTATTATTTCTGGTAATTGGACAACATTCTGACGTGTATATATATTTCATGTACAGAAAGCAATTGAGATATTGAAGATGAAGACGATACAATTGAAGAAGCGTTTAAGTGATTGTATTTAATTTATTTAATTATAAGTCATCTATATCAAAATTGTCATCATTATCATTTTGTTGCTCTTCATTGGATGAAACATCTTGAAAATCTATACATCCATCAGCTTCTTCATCATACATATCAGTTTCATTAATTTTTGTTGATTCTGGTAATTCTCCATATGCTTTTAATGTACGTGCCTCGTCTGCTGTGTATTTTGCGATAACATCCGCCTTATTATCTTGATAATCACGTAGTGATACTAAAATTATATCTCCAGAATTTACCCATACGCGTTTCCTCATTTTACCTCTAGATATTATAATGTATATTTTTATTATATAAAATACCTTATATGACATAGACGTGTATTACCATCGAAACAATATGCTTCTAATCTACCATTACCCAGCATTCTTAATACTTGAGCATATTCTACAAAATATTATATAATTCTCTTATTTTTCCAATAAAATAACATAAAATATATAATTCATATATTAAATATACCTTGATCTTCCATTTTAAACACTAATTCTCTCTTTTCACCCTCATTGTCATTTTTACCTCTACGTCTGTTCTTACCACCCTTACCTAAAATATAAATAAAAATTCTACCTTTGGATCAAAATACCCTTATTTTTAGGCATTTTTACTAATCAATATCAAACATAAATTATTATTTTATAAATAAATTATAAAACCATTCAACACAATGGGGAAATTATCAGTCGAAATTTCCTCGTACTTAAGAAAAAAAACGATTGTCCAACTCTATCTGCTTCATACGAGCTTCATGTATCATCTTCTCCTTCTGGACCAATCTAGAACATTGATCTACCAAATCCATTAACCTATATAATAATTATTAATACCATAAGGCATAGAAGAGATAACAACTAAGGAGATATAACCGAAGGTCATTCACTACAGCTCTTCTTCAACTTGTCGTTCCACCTGAGGTCTTCCACTCGCCGTGGTGGCCTTCTCTTATTTACTTCCCC
>JAIQCW010000111.1:0-17645 GCA_020283715.1 Cytauxzoon felis
AATAACTGACCTCCCGTTTTTCCGGGTTGAAACATTGAAATTTTTATATTTGGATAGTATAAAGTAAGGGGACCAGAAAATTCTTAGATATAATTGTTACCCGGAGGAACAGACCTCCACTCGAGGTCCAATCCACTCCACCTGAGGTTACATCTACCTCTCCTTGTCTTGCAGACAGCTTTTCTATTTACCTATCTCTAAAGAGTAGAGCCACTCCCAGAGATCGTGGCGGAAGTGTAGTCATTGGACATCAAGTGGAGACCTCAAGTGGAACCCGAAAGTGATCTACGGGAACTTGAGGGGGAAGTAAATAGAGAAGCTGTCTGCAAGACAAGGAAAGGACCTCAGTGGAACGGCGAGTGGGAAAGAGAATTGGATTGACTTCGGTTGATAAAAATTTGGTTATATAAATTCTTATATTGATAGACATACGATGCGATATTTTGATTCCATTGATTGAGTATTACTTCTGGTTCTTTTTTTTTACCAAAGTGTATGATTTGAAGAGGTCGATTGATGGTAGCATGTAATGTATTCATATTAACCATGGTAGATATTTCATCTTCTAATTTCTAAAGGTATAAAAAAATATTAAAAAATATAAATATACTTACATCTATTGTAGTATTTGTTAATTGTGATAAACGATTTAATGTTATATTAGTATAGAAATTTGATATAACATTAATATTATGTTGTATTATACGATCATGTAATAAATTAAATCTTATTAAACCACCTGGTAATGGATTATCTTGAAATACTAAATGTGATTTTAAAAAATTTTCAACGTCTATATCTAATGGCCACATTATTAAATTATCAGATAAAAATTCTTTATATAAATCATATAATATAGGAATCATCTTCATATTCTTCATCTCATTCTCTTCAAATACATTCATAAATTCTTTACACTCATCACTCTTTGGAGATAATATTATAAACAATACCAAACACTCCAACTCCTATACATATTTTATTAAACATAAATATCAAGAAAACAAAATCTATATACCAAAATTCGCCCACTTGAGGTTACATCCACCCTCCACCTGAGTTCCATCTTTTCCATTGCATGGAGCTCTTCTATTTACTTCCCCCTCCGCTTCCCTGAGATCAGCTACGGGTTCCACTTGAGGTCATATTCACTAATTTCACTAACTTCATTATTACCTCTGAAATTTGAAGGAAATCCATCATTTCTGGGGAAACTCATGGAAATATCTCAATGATTATTGAATGAATTATAAATCTCAATACTTCATTGAAAAGGAATTTGATGATTGTATCTATTATTATCATCTTCATTTAATTCCAATTTATATTCATTGAGATATCTGAACAAACATGAATTCCGTCACTTTATCCTTATCTCGGCGAGATTAGGAATATAACCTCAAGTGGAACCTGGAAGCGATCTATGGGAGCTGGAAGGGGAAGTAAATAGAGAAGCTGTCTGCAAGACGACCTCAGGTGGAACGGCGAGTGGAAGAAGAGAGGATTGGACCTCAGGTGGAGATGATATCAAGTGTAGCAGTAATTAGATTCCGTTATATAAAATTTATTTCTTAACAAACCTTGATCCAGTTATTATCATTAATTTTTTTTAGTGTATTTAGTCTGGCTGAGATTGATTTGGCGATATTGAAATAATCTGTATTATTGAGGTGATATTTTATCATATATTCATGATAAATTAATTTTAATTGTATATATTCATCACAATCTAATAATTTTTCATTAATTTTTTTACTGGTTATATAGAAACGTATATAATCATCATTAAGTAGATGTAATCTCATTTGTTTAAGTATATAATCAGCTTTTTCTAGCTTTGATAGACATACAAATGTTTCAACCTGAAGATTGGGTATAAGATATAAGAAAAATTTTTTTTTATTATACCTCTAAATCTTGTACAATTTTTGTTGAATCTTTAATATTACCAGATTCTTCCATTAATTTAGCCATATCAAATACAATTTCAGCACGTTGTCTTTCCAAAAACATCTAAATAATAATAAAGTAAAATTATAATTATTACAAACCTTTCCTGATGTAATTGTATTTAATGTTTCAAATAATTTAAATTTATTATCATAATTATCAATACTTATAAACCAATCTTTCATTAAATTTATCATACATGTGATTGTATGTTTTAATTGATTCCTCTTTTTACATAATAAAACAAGATAATATATCAAATTATTATAATCACTATATTCATATAATAATTTTAATATAAATTCACATAATTTTCCATTAGATTCACCATCTAATGATATTCTACATTTCTTTTCAGTAAGCATTAAACTTAATAATACATTCCTTAATACTTCATCATCTATTATATTCGTATCCTATATAATTATCATATCATTACTCAATTTCATATACTCACATCTAATATTTTCTTAACTTCATCTATAGTATTATTTACAAGCTCAGATTCATCATTCAATCTAGAAGGATCACGGAAACAACTATCCTTATCTATAGCATCCATTAAATCATTATCCATTGTTATAATATTCTAAAAGAATTTCAATAGAAAATAGAGGGTAAATGAAAGAATTTATCAAAGTGTAATATTATATTAGTAATGTTAGAGGGGGGTCTCAATAGAGTTAGACATATATGGGAAGGTATAGAAATTTTTAGTGAGATAAATTTTCCAAATAATTAAGCAGTTTAATTACACTAAAGGAGGAAATTTTATAGTGGATTTAAATTAGAGGTGTTAATATATTAATAATATATATATAGACATATAATAATAATAAATTATCTAACAACTTTATAAAATCACAAATAAAATTATTATAAATTAAACTCTTGTACAGTAAAATTGTACAACCATCTTATAACTAATAGATCATTACCTGCTCAACTCTACCACACAATAATGTATCAAACGATTCAATCATTATTAAAATGACAGTATCAGATGTTAATGATATAAATGAAACGCTAACAGAATTCGGTTCATTAAGTCTAACATCTGATGCATCTGAGAATAATGGTGATGAATCAAACAATACAGACAATAACCAATCGGATGATATTATATATATGGGTACCAGTATAATGGTCAAGAAAGAAGGTGAAAAGAAGAATCAAAATAGAAACGGATGGACTCTAAGTTTATCCAAAAAAAATAAAGCATCTTTAAAATCGCCAATTAAATACGATAAGGCTGTCGATTCCGATAATTATGAAGACTCTATATCCACTACCATCCCATCAGCCAAAAATGAACCATTGTATAATAACAATTTCATAAATACATATAATAAACCATTTAACAAGTTAAATAATGGATACATTAATGATTTCAAAAACAAATTCATCAATAAAACCAAATCATTCTCACCAGATTCTATCACCGGATGGCTCAGAGTTATTATCAACGTATCAATAACCATCATCATACTCTATATCACAATTATCTTCGTAATTGCCATCAAAACAGATATCAGCAATAACATACAAGTACGTTTACCACAACAAATGAAGTGAATGCTCCACCTGAGGTCAAATCCTACTCTTCGTTCTACCTTAGGTCGTCTTGCAGACAGCTTCTCTATTTACCTCCCCCTCCGCTTCCCTGAGATCAGCTACGGGTTCCACCTGAGGTCCAATCCATACCTTCTCACCGCCACGATCTCCGGGAGTGGCATTACGGTTTACGGGGAGTGAATTGGAAGAGGGCTCCACGCCGAGTGGAACACTGGTTGTAACCTCAGGTAGAATGAATAGAGTAGGATTGGACTTCAGGTGGAATGACATAATTAATGTTTTATATGGACATAATAATTTATATAGAAGCGTCGTAAGATGATAAAGGACGAGGTATTATATTGTCAGGAGCAGTATACAAAGAATCAGTGTCGTACATTGCAGATACCTGCGTTGGAGGAGCAGTGTCGTCAATGGGAGATATGTATGTATAAGGATGCGATATTATATGAGGATACATCTACATTATCTGCAGAGGTTATAGGTGGTGTTATAAATAAGTTTATATCACAATTGGATATACGTACTGTAATAATAGTATTGGTAACATTTATAGCATTATTGATTGGTTGTAATTGTGCATTATCGATTGGTTCTAAACCAAATTGGTATAAAAATTTATTTTATAGAAATGAAGTACCAAATTATAATAATATACAGTTTACACCACATCCAATTATACAGAATCCTTATATTGTACCAAATTATTGTGATATGAATGGTTATCCATATATTAATTATAATAGATCTAAATATGAATATGATGATTATGATAGATGTAATAGAAGATTAAATTCTGCATGGAGAAGAAGATTTATGTCATCATGGACTGATGAAGAATGAATTAAATTATAAAGTCATCGGTATAATAAATATAAAATGATTTTTTTTTCCTCGATGTGGGGAAGGAATTTTCTTCACTTTATATAAATTGTAATTTAATTTAATAAAATTTAAATACATGTAGCAAATGTTATATAATCATCAGCTGATAATTTTTGCCAGAAAATTTTCATTTTATGATGTCTATGCGATGGTTTAATATTAAGTTGTTTCTTTGTTAATAAACCACGAGCTGTAGCCATTAATATCTCTCTATTTGGTTCAACAACAAATGCTGAAACAATTTTATCATCATCTGTATTCTCACGCTGTAAATTATAACCCTTACCACCATATTGCTGTAATTTCAACTCCGAACTCTCAATTAACTTACCCTTACCCCTCTGTGATAATAAAAATATATTATCAACAGGCTTTACATCATGAGGATTCAATAATATACCATTCAATAATGAATCACCCGAACGTAAATTTATCACACGTAACGACTTTTTACGACGATGATCCATATTATATACCAATTCATTCACATTTATACGCAATGAATAACCCATCTCCGTTACTATAATAATCATTAATCAAACAAATGAATATATATATCAAAGGAAAGTAATATACATGAAGTACAATACACCAATCTTTCCACCTGAGGTTACAACCACCGTTAGTCTTGCAGACAGCTTCTCTATTTACTTCTCCCTCAAGTTCCCGTAGATCACATTCGGGTAATCCACTTGAGGTCCAGTACTTAGTAGTTGAAGGTCCGATCTCCGGGAGGACCACTAGAAAAAGTCTCTGGAAGTAGCTATACCGTTTACGGGGATGTAAATAGAAGAGCTGACGGCAGGACCAACGTTGGAAATAACCTCAGGTGGAAAATTATGGGGTTTATTATCCCCATAACCCTCTTTTACCCCATTTTCTCCACTTGAGGTCCGATCATTACCTTCTCCACCTGAGGTCTTTACACTAGGCGTGGTGCCTTCTCTACTTAGCTCCCCTTCTAGCTCCCGTAGATCGCTTACAGGTTCCACTCGAGGTCCAATCACTACACATCCTTAGAACCATCTTCCATCATTCCCATGATGGATGATCCATCACTACCTTCGTCACTACCTTCTCACTACCACGATCTCTGGGAGTGGTTATACTCTTTAGAGATAGGTAATTGGAAAAGCCACCACGGCAGTGGGAAGAGAGTTGGATTGGACCTCAGGTGGAGAGCTCTCTGCAAGACCAACGGTGGTGGTAACCTCAGGTGGAATGACCTCTTTATTTTTCAATTAATATTCTGTGTACATACTTAATAATAGGTGTTTATTTTGTGATGTGATAGTGGTGAATATGGGGTAACCTTTTTGTGATTTCCAGAGTGTGAATTTATTGATGAGATTATTTTGTTTATAATTGATTAGATGTTGATGTATAATTGTGATATTACCATTATTGAAACCGATGATAAGATATTGTTTTGGATTAAAGAAGATATTTGGATTGAATGTATTAATGATTGATATATCATTATCGGATTGTTGTATATTGAGTATTTTTGTAATATTATAACCACGTTTACATAATTTTAATTTATTAATTGGGAATATAATACAATAACCTTTATTATTAATAATAATAGAAATATCATTATGTTTACATAATGTATAAATTAATTTATTATTATTATTAATTGTATTATAAATTTTATTAGAATAAATAGATTTAGATTTATTACTATTAAAAAATTTATAATCTAATTTAATTCTTTGTAGATGATAATTATTAATATTAATAATAATTAATGATAAATTATTATTATTATTAATAGATGTATTAATATCATTATATTTAATTTGTTTATTAAAATTATAATAAATAATATTAGTTAATCTATTTTTATTATAATAAACATTATTTTTATATATATCATTTAATTCATTTATAATTTCATTATAAATTAATTTATTATTATTTAATAAATTTTTTAATTTATTTATATTATTTATTAATTTATACTTTTCATTTATATATTTATTTATTTCTAATTTATTTAATTGTATTAATGTCATTTTTAATATATAATCTATTTGTTTATTTGTTAATGAACCATATTTATCTAATAATAAATTATTACGTACTTGTTTTATATTATTACATTGTTTTATCATATTTATTATATCATCTATTTTATTTATTACTATTAAATAACCATCTATTATATGTAAATTATATTTATCTTTATTTAATATATATTTTATTTTATTTTTTATTATTTCTATACGATATTCTAACCATATTTTTATTGATTTATATAATGTTAATCTTATTGGTTTTGTACCATTATTATCTAATGCTATAAAATTACATTTATAATATGTACTCAATTCTGTATGTAATTTTAATTTATTTATTATCTCTTCTATCTCTATTGATGTTGTTATATATCTCTTTAATTCTATAACTAATCTAATACCATTCCTATCCGATTCATCACGTATATCATTTATACCCATTATTATACCATTCTTTATTACTTTTGTAATCGATAGTATTACATCACTCTATATATATATAATCTACAAATTTCATTATATCACATACCATTTTTATATTATATGGCATCTCTGTAACAATAATAGATATCCTACTACCTGATGTATATGATAATAATTCTGGATCATCTACATATATAATAGATTCATTCATTCTATTAGATTTATTTATACGCTCCTCATACATAAATTTCGCCTCTATATTCAATGTACCCCTACCAGTAGTATATACCCTTCTCAAATTCTCAATAGATGAACATATTACACCACCCGTAGGAAAATCCGGACCCTTCACTATCTTCAATAAATCATCCGGATCTACATCACCATAATTCCTAACATTTATATATATACCAATATAATATCAACATATTCCTTCCACTCTAGATTACAACCAACTCTATTCCACTCGCCGTGGCGGCCTTCTCTATTTACTTCCCCTTCCAGCTCCCGTAGATCGCTTACAGGTTCCACTTCCACTTGAGGTTATAAATCCTAATCTCGATGAGATACGTCTAAGGTGGAGGTTTTCACTTAATTCAGGATATCTCAATGAATATAAATTGGAATTAAGTGAGGATGAGTATATTTAATACAATCATCAAATTCCTTTTCAATGAAGTATTAACATCAGAATTTCATCCAATAGTCATTGAGTAATCTTCAGTAGTTTCCCCAGAAATTCAGGATTTCCTTCAAATTTTGGTAGTAAAAATGAAGAAGTGAAATTAGTGATTTTGACCTCGATTGGAGACCTCAAGTGGAACCCGCAGCTGATCTCAGGGAAGCGGAGGGGGAAGTAAATAGAAGAAGCCGCCACGGCGAGTGGGAAGACAAGGATAGGACCTCGGGTGGAGGAGCTGTCTGCAAGACGAAAATAGTTGGATTAGACCTCAGGTGGTGGGTAGTTTCATAAATGTGAGGAGTTAATTTAGTATATTATTATATGTACATACTTGGCCATATGTATTGCGGCTTGGATGATTTCGCCTGGATTATGTGGTGGTATATTGGTTGCTAATCCAACGGCTATACCAGATGATCCATTGATTAATAATGATGGTACTTTTGTTGGTAATACTAATGGTTCAATCTAAATAAGATGTAAATAATGTTTATAATAATAATAATAACCTCTGTAGAATCGAAATTGGGTACAGTTTCAACAGTATTCTCACTTATATCTTCTAACATTAATTTATCACTAAAATTATAATATATATATATATATATATAGTTAACTTAACCTAAAATGACTTAAACGACATTCAGTATATCTCATAGCAGCTGGTGGATCATCAGCTGAACCAAAATTACCATGACCATCTATCAATGGAACCCTCATTACAAATTTCTGTGATAATCTACATAATGCATCATATACAGATTTATCAGAATGAGGATGATAATTACCCAATACATCACCAACCACCTTAGCACACTTCCTATACGATGATGAACCACCCAATTTTAATACCTAAATATAATCATATAAATATACACATCCACACGAGGTTACAACCAGTGTTCCATTCGCCGTTTCACCCGAGGTCTATCCTGCCGTCAGCTCTTCCAATTACCTATCTCTAAAGAGTAGAGCCACTCCCAGAGATCGTGGCGGTGAAGAAGGTAGTGATGGATCATCCATCATGGGAATGATGGAAGATGGTGATAAGGATGTAGTGGATTGGACCTCAGGTGGAGACCTCAAGTGGACTACCCGTAGCTGATCTCAGGGAAGCGGAGGGGGAAGTAAATAAAGGAGCTGTCTGCAAGACGACCTCAGGTGGAAGGACCACCAAGGCGAGTGGAAAGACATCAGGTGGAACGGCGAGTGGAAAAGAGAGTAGGAATGTAACCTCAGGGGAGTTGAAGTAGATTGGATCTCTGGTGTAGAACTTTCGGTTGAATGAAAACATACATGCATAGCCCATAGTATTCTTCTGTGTACGACTTTGAGTCCATCTCGTGCATCAGGTAAAGCTCTACCTAGGATAATACTGAGAGCATATTTCATAAAACTTGTTCCAATTTCATCACATAATTCTAAATTACTGACATTTAAATTAGCTGGTAATGTTGTATCATATAAATCAGATGATAAAATATCACTTTGCTTTATGGTTGTATCAATAATATCATCACTTATTACAGAATCATCAACTTCATCCTTCACTTCACCATCTCCCTCATCTCCTCCATCTTCATTGCCTTGTATAGATGATTCATCTTTAGCATATAAAGGCTGTATAGTAGTATTGTATATATTGGATTTCAATTCCTTCTCTCTCCATTTCGATGTGCGATGTAAAATTCTATCATGTGTAGATTTATAACATCCATATATATAACAATTTGTATATTCACAGTGTGAAATTATATAATACAATAATATTAAACCCTGTATAACAAATACATCCTTCCATAGTCTAAACAACATTATCCAGTACTGAATCTCATCAGTTCCAGGATACAGACCACCATTACCCCTTTAAAATTATTTCTACATATTACGTGTAGAATCTCATCTATTAAATGTACAAATACTACATGTCTAATTAATCAGTTTAGTAAGCCGGGTGTAGTGAGGCACAGGAATCACAGATTTCGGAAAATTCGAATTCCAAGCATAAATCATTAAATTTATTATATATTTATAAATTTTAAATTATTATATAATAAGTTATACTAAAATTTTACATAAATTGCATTATTTAAAGAATTAGACATCTATGTGTATCCGTGCCCAGGAGCTCTCTATATTTGGCCCAGTTATACTAAATTAAATTTATAAATGCTTATATTTATAATTATAACTAAATTTATAGTTGTTAAATAACATAAATTATTGTAATGTAATAAAATTCTGCACTTTGTCGGTGATTGATGTTATGTTGAAGGAGTCACGATGGAAGTCTACACCCAAAGTGATTTTTAACTATAATATATGACAATAACTTTATAATTATATATAATAACTCATGTTTGATTTATGATGCGATGAATTTTATTTTTATGTGGATACATATAGTACCCCGTTGATTCGTTAGGCTGATCTAGTGTATTTTATACGATGTGATTATTACATATTTAATATGTAACAGAAATTATATATATATAAAATGTGATGTATGATTTATTTTTATTTATTTATCCATGTGTTTCCTATATTTTGATCGAAGTAATTGTGTCAGATAATTAAATGGTTATCTGTATATACATTTAATCCAACTGTTTTGAATATCTCAAAACATATTTTTCAATATTTAATAATGATTTTAAATAGATTTTGTATAATCTCATTGAGATATATCTAACTCCAATATAATGAAAATGGTTACATTAGATGAAAAGGCTAGGGATCCTAATTGGTTATTAACCAATCTAAAGAATCCTATAGCATTTACCGATCGGTTGAAATTTTATTTCTTAACTAGATTTAATACAAGACCATTTCAAGGTTTCAGATATATTTACATTAAAGGTGGTAGCCTGCCACGAATTTTCCGTATGTTTTATTCAATCTATATAATTCATTCCAATCAGTTTTCAATCGTATGATAAATACAAAATATACACTATTAACTTTTGTACCACTCATTCTCTATGAACAATTCAGGTTTGTTGATAAAATATAATCAAATATATAATGTCCAATCCAATCCACTTGAAGTTACAATCACCTCTGTTCCACTAGGCGTGGAGCCCTCTTCCAATTACCTATCTCTAAAGAGTAGAGCCACTCCCGGAGATCGTGGCGGTAGAGAAGGTAGTGATGGATCATCCATCATTGGAATGATGGAAGATGATGCTAAGGATGTGTTGGATGTAACCTCTAGTGGACTACCCGTAGCTGATCTCTGGGAAGCGGAGGAGGAGGTAAGTAGAGAAGGCACCACGCCTAGTGGAATGGCGAGTGGAAGACCTCATGTGGAATGAGATATGGATGGAACCTTCGATGTACAATTTATCATTTCAAATTTTCTTCATATATCATTTATTAAATAGGGTATTTATGAATTTATTTTATTTATTAATTAGTTTATCGCAATTGATACCTGCATTACGTGTAGAATCGGCAATAACTTATTTTGGTCCATTGGTGTTTGTGTTATTTGTTGCAATATCCAAGGAGGCTAGTGATGATTATAAGCGTTATTTACGTGATTGTGAGGTGAATTCTGAAAAGTATGAGGTATTAACTAAGGATGGTATAATAGAGGTATCGGCAGAGAAATTAAAATTGGGTTATATAGTTAAATTACGTAGAGATCAGCGTGTACCAGCTGATATAATATTATTACATACAACTGAGCCTAATGGTTGTAGTTTTATACGTACTGATCAATTAGATGGTGAGACTGATTGGAAATTAAAGCGTGCTGTATGTACTACACAGCGTATTAGTAATGTTGATGATATACTTGATATGGATGCTGTATGTTGTGTAGAGGCTCCTAGGCAAGATATATATTCATTTAATGGTAATATAACATTTTATGAAAATATAAAAGTTATTACTGATGATATATTTGAGAATAATGGGGACAATTTGGGTAGTCCTAATAATGTTGATGTTACATCGGAGAATCTTGTTCCATTATGTAAGAAGAGTATATCAGATGTTTACAATGGTAAGAACAGTACATGTTCTAATGAGTATAAGACTATAGTTGAGCCATTGACTGTAGATAATGCATTATGGATGAATACTGTTGTAGCATCTGGTACTATATATGGTTTAGTTATATATATAGGTAAAGAGGCTCGTGTATGTTTAAATTCAAGACGAGCTAGATATAAAATGGGGTGTTTTGATAAAACTGTAAATTTAATTACAAAGGTATTATTTTTAATATTAGTATTATTATCATTAGTTATGGTTATACCTAATGGTTTTGTTGGACAATGGTATATATGGTTGATTAAATTTTTATTGATATTTTCTACTGTTATACCTATATCATTGCGTATAAATTTGGATATGGCAAAATTTTTCCATTCTAGGGCTATAGCTATAGATACTGAGATACCTGGTACTGTTCCTCGTAGTACATTAATACCTGAAGAATTAGGTAGGATAACATATTTACTTACTGATAAGACGGGTACATTAACACAAAATGTTATTAATTTGGAGAAGATTCATATTGCTCGTGCATTATTTCATGTTGATGATATTGATGTCATTAGAAATCATGTATCGAATTATTTTAATAACTTTTTATCACTCAACTCCAATGGAAGTCTATCACCTGATGGAAGTTATGTATCCGAAGGTGGTCATGTACCTGAAGGTAGTCATCATCATCATCCATCTGACATCCGTCATTCATCTAAAGATCGCCTCAACCTCCATACACCCGAAGGTAGTCATCCTCCTCTTCTTAACCCTCCACCTCACTCCGTTCGGAGTCTCCATGGTTCATATAATCGTAGTAAATCTGCTATATATTCACCTAATATGAAGATATCTCCATCTACTGAGATAGAGACTAGATTATGTTTGGCATTATTATCACTTGCTATATGTCATAATGTGACACCTACATATGATGATAATGGTAAATTGGTATATCAGGCATCATCACCTGATGAGATTGCATTGGTATCATTTGCTAGTAAATGTAATATACAATTGAAAGAGCGTAATGAGGATACAATGGTATTGGAGATAAATGGTAATTTGATATTAAGATATAAGATATTAATGATGTTTCCATTTAGTTCAGATACTAAACGTATGGGTATAGTTATTAAAGATGAGGTTTCAAATATGATATTTTTCTTTTGTAAAGGTGCTGAATCAGTAATTATACCATTATTACAACCTAGAGGTTCAGTATGGTTAAATGAAGAATGTGATAATATGGCAAGAACAGGTTTAAGAACATTAGTATTTGGTTATAAGATTGTTAGTGAGAATGATTATAATATATTTCAATCTAGATATGAAGATGCTAGGATATCATTAAAAGATAGGAATGAGAATATAAGACGTGCAATATCAATGTTAGAGAATGATTTAATATTAATAGGATTAACAGGTGTACATGATAAATTACAATTAAATGTTAGGAATACATTAGAATCACTTAGAAATGCTGGTATAAAAATATGGATGTTAACAGGTGATAAAGTAGATACAGCAAAATGTATAGCTATATCAGCTGGTATTAAAGATAGAAGTCATTCTATATTTATGTTAACTAGTAATAAATATAATAATAAAGATGATATAAAAAATCAATTAGAAATATTTTCAATGGGACCTACATCAACATTATTAGTATTAGATTCAATAGTAATATCAATAAGTATAAAAGAATTTCCAAATTATTTTATACAAGTAGCTACATTAGCACATTCAGTATTATGTTGTAGATGTACACCATTTCTTAAATCAGAATTAGTTAGATTAATAAAATTACGTGGTAATAGAACATGTGCTATAGGTGATGGTGATAATGATGTACCAATGATAATGGAAGCTGATGTAGGTATAGGTATAGTTGGTAAAGAAGGTATACAAGCAAGTTTATCAGCTGATTATTCTATTACACAATTTTCATATATAAAAAGAATATTATTATGGCATGGTAGAAATAGTTTTAAAAAATCTGCATCATTAACACATTTTATAATACATCGTGGTATGATTATAACTGTAATGCAAGCTATCTTTTCTGCAATGTATTTTTATATGCCATTAGCATTTTTTCAAGGATGGTTACAAATAGGTTTCTCTACTTATTATACAATGATGCCATTATTTTGTCTTATATTAGATCATGAAATTGAAGAATCTGATGTATTTTTATTCCCTGAATTATATCAAACATTACATAGTGGTAGAGTTATGTCTGTAAAAACATTTCTTATATGGGTATGGATCTCTATATTTCAAGGATCTGTACTTATGTTAGGTGCTATTATCTTATTTGAAAATTCATTCTTATCACTTGTAGCAATAGCATGTACATCTCTATTTATACTCGAATTATTAAATGTAGCATCAGAATTACATACATGGCATCCACTCACTATATTATCTATGATATGTACAGCTGTTGTATACTTTTATTCTATACTTATATTAAGAAATTATTTCGATTTCGTATTCATCGCAACCACATCATTCATATGGAAAGTTATCGTTATTACACTAGCAGGATGGCTACCCGTATTCATCTTCAAAGTTATACAAACATGCATACAACCACCACAATACTCTAAACTCACCATCACTTGATAATCTTTTTATCTTAATATATTATATTTACAACTGAAGTTACAATCCACCTCCACCTGAGGTTACAACCACCGTTGGTCTTGCAGACAGCTCTTTTAATTACCTATCTCTAAAGAGTAAAACCACTCCCGGAGATCGTGGCGAGGTTAGTGATGGATCATCCATCATGGGAATGATGGAAGATGGTTCTAAGGATGTGTTGTAGATGACCTCAAGTGGACTACCCATAGCTGATCTCAGGGAAGCGAAGGGGGAGATAAGTGAAAGAGCTCCATGCAATGGGAAAGAGAGTTGGATTGGACCTCAAGTAGAATACCTGGAAGCGATTTATGGGAGCTGGAAGGGGAGCTAATTAGAGAAGCTGTCTGCAGGACGAAGAGGGATGTAAGATAGAGCTGTATATATAAATAATTTATAAAATTAAATGTGTCTAATGATTGACTGCGTTTAAAATATTTTTATTTCGTGAGTTGATAAAATTATAAATACAATTCGTGTGTTTATTCATATGACATGAGTAGTTTTCTCATATTTAATGTGAATACTTCTCTAAATGTTTTTTTAGCTTCCTTTACACCACTTCCAAACCAAAATTTAAATCCCCTATATCTCGTATAACCTTTAGTTGGCCAATGGTCTCTATCAGATCTCCTGTATGTCTTTAGGTATCCATCTGAGATGAACATCCCAATAACCAATGTTAAGAAGGCTAATAACAAACTGAATGCTTTTAATGTACCATCACCGTTGCAGGATTGACTATCTACACCACCCATTCCTATTCCTAACATAACTTCATTACTGAGCTGTAGTGCTATACATAATAGGTATATCCTAAATTTAGTCCTGTAAAAGTATCGAGAGATTCTACAATATGGATAATGGAGCATGATTAGACATATTACAGCAGCAGTAAGTAATGGTAACATTGCGCACCATGCCATATTGTAGTATTGCAAATCACAATCCCATTTATTCTCTGGTGACTTTTCACCATCTTTTACTCCATACTTTAACACAGTGAATACACATGAAGGTATACATGTGGTGAATGTAACCAGTAGTGATACCTTATAACCATCGACTAGACCGAGGAATTGATACGGAGCAATTGATGGATTGAATGAATAAGCTATTGGATTACTGATCGGGAACATTAATAAGGCTGATATTGCATTAGGGTTAGTTAACCCTGAGAAGCCCCCGCCATCTTTCCCACTATTACAACAACATTTACAACATTTGTCATTAGATTGGCAAGTAGTAGATGAGCAACAGCAACAACAATTATCACTACCGGAGGTTGCGCATGAACACTGTGTCGTAGATGCTGTTTTGCAACAACATTTACAGCATTTACATGGTTGACCCACAGCTGTACAACATGTACATGGAGTGCATTCAGTAGGACAATTTTCCGGGCATGTTGTACAACAACAACAACATTTACAAGTTTCAGCGCTTCCGGTACATCTACATGTGCAGGGTTCTGAACACTGCGTTCCAGGCGTTTTGCAGCAACAGCAACAACAACACGTACCATCTTTACATCCAGGGCAATTACAGGCAGATACCGCTTCTTTACAAGTACATTGACACGTAGGGGATTTACAACAACAGCAACAACAACATTTTTGTTTACATTCCTCAGGGCAATTACACTCTGCTGGTGGAGTTGTACAACACCTACATTTACAAGGTTCAGCCTTACAACAACAGCAACAACAACATTTTTGTTTACATTCCTCAGGACATGTACATTGTGTTGGTGTACTTGTACAACACTTACAGTTGCAAGAAGTTTTTTGCTCCGATGGACATGCTTTGCAACAACATTTACAAGCAGTAGCTTCCTCACTTTTACATGATGTACAGCATTTACAGCATTTGTTTTTAGATCCTTCTCCAGGTTGACCTCCATTACTGCCATTATATCCGACTGTCCAGCTTATGGCTGCGGAGAGTGAAACAAACATCAACAAAATAAAATACCAAATAAACATCCAATGGCCTAAATCCTCTAATCCAAAATAAGATCCGATATAATAAAATCCCATTTGATAAATTACAACTGCAATCCCGGAAAGTGTGCGACCAAGGATGACAAGAAGTCCATCATTTGATGAAACTTTTGCCATACTTATATAATTAATTCCTAACACAAATCCAAACATATTGATCATCCAGTAATAGTGAGTAAGTCTTCCAAAATCACCTCCAGAAATATAACTAATGAAAATTATAACGACAGTAATAAAGAATGTCCATATGTTAGCGATTGAAATGTTAACAGAGCTCTCTTTGAGTGCTACAACAGCTGCACATGTGATCATCATGCCAACTAAACATGATATTTCCATAGAACTGAAGAATTTATTGATGAATAATGGTATCTTATCCGGTGGCAGATGGAATCTTTCAACAGCAAATGAAGAGAAATTAACCACTGTATATAGAGGAAATGGAACTATAAATCCTCCTAAGAAGGCGGCTGCCTTCTTTATACCTTCGTTTCCACCCTTTCCTGACATTTTATTACTATACCTCTACCTATACAATACTACATTTAAAATTTATGACCATTTCCACATCATGTTTCTTCAGAGCTTCGTTATCGACATTGCTAATATACATTAAATCTATAGGCTTCATATCTCGTGTATTATGAGCCTCCAGGTTCAACAGTCATTCCTAGGTATCATAGGCTTCTGGCTCTACCTAGTAATATTGGGTCATTAAATTATAAAATTTAATATGTATTCATCAGATGTGTTAGAATCGAGTGATGTCAATGACATGTAATGTTTATTTTTAACGTGATGAAATTGAGAGAATTCTAATGTGAATTGTGGTATTATACTTTTCAGAGAGATTTTCATCATGATGGAGGAATTTTAATTTCTGACTATTTATCATAACAAATTGACATATAATGAAGTTTATCTATTGATGTAGTATATAAACTTGTATTCTAATAAATTATATAGTTGATCTATACCATATGTTGGAGTTTTATAGGTGTTGATGGATAATAATTACATAGTACTAACTGCTTCCCATCACCTACTTAGAGTACTTTATCATCTAATATAGTAACTAGTTGACATGATAATTGTTATAGTATTATATGTTAAATTTATAATAGGTAATTTCATACCATAAAGTATACTTCGATCATCAGTCATAGTAGATAACCCGACTATGTATTGCACAGTGATAAGAGCTACCGTTGCCGTAGAATATTTATAAATTAAGTGTAACTATTATAATTACATCAATATATATTGGTGCTTATATTATATCTACTATAGAAAAATCTATAATTGATTTAATATACATTAATAATAACATCATATTTGATACTCTATTAATACACTACCACCCTTATAACAACAATAATAACACTCAAGGCAACATCTATTCTCATGATTATATATTATAATTGATTGAATTACATCATTTAACTATGTCTTTTTTTT
>JAIQCW010000112.1:0-68201 GCA_020283715.1 Cytauxzoon felis
TGCTTATATTTCCTGCATTTTTTTGAACGCGAATTTGGTGGGCATTGTTTGCATGGAGAGTTAGAGTTCTCACTTTTATACTTATCAATAGGACATGGTATACAAACCATACTGTTCTTTCCCTGAATTCCATATTTTTCTGTCAATAACAATCTAAATGTGTGTTCGGGTGTTCCTATTCTTTGTAGAGAATCAATATTTGCGGGTTCATATCCAGCTATACAAATACATTCATCGATTGAAATCGCCTTAGAGTTGTTTGTTGTTGTATTTAATGGGCATTTATACGCCTTCCCTTTAAACCCTCCCGGGCAAAAGTAGCCTATTTCACATTCTCTACACTCTCCCATCATTCTCTTGTTCTGAGTCCAATAAAATCCGGGTATGCTGTGAATATATTTAAAACAACATTTATAACAAACCATTTACAAATACGACCCTCATCACTAGAACTTCCTACTACATCGGATTCGGAGTTCTTATAACATGAACCGAAACAACCTTCTGGTCCAACAATTGTTTTATATGTACCTAAAAATAATGACATATAAAACGAAATAACTACCTTTCGGACATGGTGTACAAATTTCAGATCCTTTATTGGGATCAAGGTTGACCATGTATCCTTTATCACATTGGCATTGATCAATTGATTTTGATCCCATAGTACGTGTAGACTGGTTCTCTCCACACTCTTTACATGATGACCAATATAATTTATTTTCTCTTATCAATGAAATGGAACTATATGTCCCATAAGGACAATCAGAACATGTTTCTCCATTAAAATATTGACCATCTGGGCACGTAAGATTTATATTCATCTCATAAAATTTCTTGACACCGACCTTTTCAGCGACTATAATTATAGATGTTGTAAGTGTCTGTATGTTTTTAACCGATATTTTTAATTCACCTGTAGATGGATTTATAATAAATGTTTGTTTTACGTAATCAGACAAATTTTCATCTCGTGATTTAATACTATATTTTAGCATAGGGGCAAAACGATTGAAACTAAGGACAGGATTCAAAGTATGTGTACTGTTCAATTCAATCCAGTCTAATTTATCATAGTGGAAATCGGAAATGGTAACAAAACCATCTATTGCTACCCATGACAAGGTCCATTCAGTATTCTGAGGGCGATCAAATCCCTTAACCATGTCATGTATTGTGAATCCAGGCTCAAATATATCACCAGTATATTTTTCTCTCAAAACCATAAAACTCGGCAAGGGCCCATTAAGCGCCAAATGTATTTGCTTAATCTTGGTGTAACCAGGGAGTTTTTCTATTGCGCTTATATATTCAAACTTCTTAGCCTTCTCATCAAAATACAATATGGTTCCGTTTTCACCGTTTTCCTATATAAATCAAGTAACACATTTTGCTATTACGTACCCTAATGAACAGAAGGTATTGCTTTGTTTCATTTTCATCATTATACGGAAACGCTGTTAATAACGATGGTGTGCCAAACGTAGGGTCCAAATCATCTACAATAGTGCCAGTCTTATACTCACTACCGAACAAGATATCGTTGTTCTTTAGATTTATTATGACAGCTGTAATACTCTGTGAACTTTTTTGTGAATAATAGCAATGAAATTTAACACCATCAGATCCAATACTAACACATGAGAGCCTCAAAGGATCAGATATATTAAAACCAGCATCTCCATTACATATGAAATTAAGTTGTTTTAAATTCACATCGTACAAGTGTAGACAACCACTTAAACCATCAAGCGTAAGAATTTTAATCTGATTATTCCACTGCAATATGGCAAAGTCGACTGGGCTATTAGAATCTGAGAATAGTGATGCAGCAATATCTGCTTCATCATATTTATGTTTCAAAACTGTAGGATCATATCTAACAAGTAACCTAGGTGCTTCCATTAATACATACCAATACACCTTATCATCAGTAATTGCCATTTGAAACATAAATGGAGAATTCATTGTAAATCGGAACACAGGATATAACGAAATATCATCCTTTTTTGCAATCCAAAGAGTAACTAGATTTGACGCAGTAAAACATTGAAACTGTAAAATGCCAGATGAGAATGTATTTATGAATGATTGGATGTGAATGGATTCTTGTTTCGTCAGCGCAGTGCCGCCGTTATTTTTTGATAAGTAATCAATATAAACTGAGCTCCACCTAGTAGAAACATCTGGATATTGGCTGATATCAAAACTGTGGATGTAGTCAGGCTTGTCGTATCCTACAATTCCAGAGAGTGTTAGGTGAGTGTCATTATAATCGTGATACTTATTTACAAAACCATCTCCTACAGGATACATTTCTGGGTCGTTTTTATATTTGGCACATATTTTATATTTCTTCAAACGAATGTTCACATCTACGAATATATTAAACTTTTTCGCGATCCAATATGTTCTACCGTGCGTGTTGGTGAAATATTTGCCCATATCACTCCATTCACCTATATATTCACCTGTACAACCATCTTCAGAGCTCATGAGACTTAATGTTTCTAAATTATTCTCCTTAATTCCAATGAATTCCATAACAATTGAACCACTGTGTAATTTATTATTAGAGTCTATATAAACCGTTGCTTTGGCATCTCTAACTCCAAACACCTTAAATAATTGATTATTTGTAGTAATCGTGCCATCATTCTTATTAATCGTACAAGCCAAATAGTATCCAGAAATTTTCGCATCGAATATCAATTTATTGTCCTTTTTGGTACCGAAATACATGTGTTTAATAAGGCTGGGTGATTTCTTCACGGTGTGAGTATTAAAATCGATATTATACAAATCCAAAAGTGAGCCACATTCATTATTAACCAATCCCGTATCAATCAAAAAAGTTACAGAGTTTTCGATATAGTCAAGTTCTATTTTTCTATTGCGTCCTTTTATATCAATAGTACGCTGAATTCCATCTATAAAATTAGTTATTAAACAAGTATAAATAATTTACCATGAAGTGTAATTTCACCCACTAGTTTTTTATATTCAGACTTCTTTGCACACGAGTTTATCTCACCACCGTGTAATAAATCATTTAAACATGCGCATAATTTATATGTTCCTGGTTGAGAAATAGGTTCATATTCTCCAATACGTATAAACCTTCTTATGCGATAAATAATCTCAGCTGGAAATCTGGGATATATAAATGATTCCTTGGTATTATCGCCGCATGGCTTAGTATGATCCATCTCTATATATACGGAAAAGGCATTTGTCATGGAATACAACTCAAAATCTAGATAAAACGACCTATTTACATTGCGATAAAAGCGCCTTGGCACTGTTTAGTTATATCACGTAATGAATATATAACAAACCAAATTTGCATGTTACGAGGGGATCATTAAGGTCACATGTGTTTAATGACACGTGTGAGCATTCTTTGTCTGATATTATTAATCCGTGCCTGTGCTTGAGTGTCTTGAAAGTATAACACGCTAAATCGATATTGTTAATAGAATCCAAATATGGCAATACATCTGAAATGTGTAAATATTGGATATAATTAAGATACCATTTGTTTGAGTAGCAAATTGTATTGATGGTCTATTCTTATATAAATAATATACACTGGAATTATATGCTAAAATCGGTTTGTTCTGATGAATTTTAGAATAGTTATCTATCATTAATGTTGTTCCAACCACGAAATTCTTGTAATAATTCACTAAATTTTAATGTTGATATGACTGATTTATAATACCTATCGTATAATATACGTCATATGTACTCATAAGGATCTTGGACTTATAAAATTCTTTTTTAGCAGTATTGTATTGATTTATAGAGGATGTGGATCTGTCTTCTTTAATCATTTTCATATGTTCTATCACACGTTGGTATTTTTTGAAAGATGTGCTTTGATAATCGCTGTTAAATATTGATATGTTACTAAAAAATCTAGGATCATCGTATGGTATTCCCAAACAATCAAATAGATCGTGGCCTTGTAAACAACCTTTAGCAAAAAGTGAAGTTAGTTTATCCGGTGTGTAGCAATAGCATATATAATATGTTCGGCATCTTGAAATAGAGCTTGGTAGATATTTATCACAAAATGCAGTTAATAGATAAGTTTTCAGGTTAAAGTAGAAAATGCCACCTGATAAGATTATTATTTATGACGGAATAAACAAACGCCTGGGTATATATGTAATATCACTAATGTGACGTGACTGAACAATGCGATCTAATTCGATATACTTGTCATCAATTGTTGATTGATCTGAATGATCATTAGTATACCATATGATATTTTATATTATAATTATTTACCTGGATCCAGCTTGCTAGAGTCAATAACCTGAATATATGATTATTATAAATTATTTGATAGTTTAAATAATTAGTAGGGGTTACTTATAAAATAAACATACTTCATTGCTAGTTCCATTATGAATTATCCAAATGTGTAGAAGAGATAAGATTAATAAGACATTTGTGTGTAACATCATAATCTAACACATACTTATTTAAACATATAATACATATGTAGTAACATTTATAACAAATATAACAAATTTATACTACATTATTTATACACATACAATTTAAAAAGCGCTATACAACAGCGGATATTGATAAAATTATAAATTTCTAAAATACATACTATAACATTGACACATTGAATTATTTAATGGAAGAAAATATTAAATTTTAAAAACAAAATATATGTAAAAACAAATTATGGTTTATAATAAAATTTAAATGAATAGATTGTCTGGAAATGAATGACATTGTGTAGTAATACTGTAAAACCATAAAGCAACCATGGTGTCAAACATGAATTATAATATTGCATTCGTGCAAAATAATTGGTAAATATTGATCTATATTCAAAATAATTGTTGACATTCTACTTTATTGAATGTCGTTTGTTTATGCGGTTTCTTTAATCCGGTCCTCAATTTGATCACATATTTCGTTTTAATTATATTTTATATGTTATTACTTCAAGATTATTTTATATTCCTATTTTATTATTCTTATTATTTATTAGTTGTCTATAATTCTGGGATTAGATGATGATATTGTTCAATATCCATATTTAATGTAATGATATGGAGTTATTTGACGTTATTATCCCTCATTTGTATAGATAAACTCGCTGATTTAACTAGTCTTAAAATTAGTTTACTGTCCAACTCGCGTCCGCTCTTATTAAACACTTTGACTAGTGGAGTTATTGGTTCTAATCTGAATTTTATTCAACGAAATGATATTAAAAGAGGAAATCCGCTTAAAAATCCTAATATATCGTCATATCTTTCTTCACATACTGAATCATCGAATATTCCAATAGATGATGAAATCAGAGGAGATTTAATACGTAACTTTTGTATTATAGCTCACGTAGACCATGGTAAATCTACTTTGGCTGACAGATTTTTGGAATTTACCAAGGCAGGTATGCAATATTGTCGTTATATGACATTCTACTTTTAGTTTCACCGGAAGATATACAAGAACAATACTTAGACAATATGGAATTAGAAAGAGAACGGGGTATAACAATAAAATTACAGACAGCATTAATAAAATATACATCACTAATTGATGGTAAAACGTATAATTTGAATCTAATAGATACGCCTGGGTGTGTATTATAAGTTTAATTCATATTAAATCTTTTTAGACATATAGATTTTAATCATGAAGCCAGAAGGTCAATATCTGCTTGTGAAGGTGCAATATTGGTTGTAGATGGCACAAAAGGAATTCAGGCACAAACTGTTACAACCGCTCAAATCGCTATTGAAAATGGTCTAAAAATTATACCGGTTGTTAATAAGATTGATATACCTGTTTGTTTTATTTGATTATTTATTGATTTGATGTAGCATTGCGATTTTGAAGGCACCGCCCTTGAGCTTAAAAATATTTTTAACTTTAATGAAGATGAAGTACTTAAGGCGTCCGCTAAAAAAGGTTTATAATATCATTATTTATTTATAATTTTATAGGAATAGGTATTGATATAATATTAGAAACTATTGTTGAGAAGATTCCACCTCCAAACGTTGATTTGGATAAACCATTTCGCGCGCTAGTATTTGATAGTCATTACGATGCCCATAAAGGTGTTATATTTTATGTGAGGGTATTTTTTATCTCTCTTGTTATATACATGATAAGGCTATGGACGGTATATTGAAGAAATCAGAAGATATAACACTGATGAACGCTGGAATTAGTAATCCCGTAATATCCCTGGGTATTTTGTTACCTGAGATGAAAGAAACATCAAATTTGAGGTAACAACTTTTATTTTACCAGTTAGATATATAATTATAGTTCTGGTCAAGTCGGATGGATTGCTGCAAACATTAAAGATTCGTCTAAAGTAAGGGTCGGTGACACAATAGCGCATAAAATTGCTGTGAAGTTCGTTAACTATTTATAATTAAATACATGAATAATTAGGAAAAATATGGTTGAACCAATTAATAAGTTCGATGATTCTAAACCTATGGTTTTTGCTGGTATATATCCAGCGGACGGTACAGACTATCTTCATCTCAAGAATGCTCTAGAGAAATTGAAACTAAATGATCATTCTTTTGTATATGAGCAAGCAGAATCCAGTATGGCAGGTCAAGGGTTCAAATGTGGTTTTAATGGACTGTTGCATTTGGATATTATTGTTCAGCGTTTGGAAAGGGAATATGAAGTAGATGTTGTTGTAACATCTCCTTCCGTGCCTTACAGATGTACATTAAGAAATGAAAGTGTGATTACTGTAAGTGATGCAATGCATTGGCCTAAAGATGGTACATTGAAATACAGTGAAGAGCCATGGACAAACATAACTATACGTATACCATTCGAGTATGTAATTTATAACATATAAAGATATAATTATCGTATAGGTCCTTGGGTAAAATGATGAAATTTATGTCCATGATGAGGTCAGAGTTCGTAGAAAAAAGGCAGCCGGAGGGCACCAACACTGTTATATTGAACTACAGGGTTGCTTTATCTGAAATAATTTCAGATTTTTTTGATAAATTAAAATCTTTAACTAATGGTTATGGATCATTTGACTATTCTGAGGTATTTTATAGGCCCATTGAATTATGTAAATTAAACATCCTTGTAAACGGAGAAGAGGCACATGGTTTATCCACGGTAACACCCAGAAACAGTGCACATGATACTGGTAAATTTTCTATTATTCAGTTTTGAAATATAATCCGTAGGAAAAGTATTAGTTGAAGCATTGGCTAAAGTCATACCTAGGAAGCAATTTAAAATTGTAATACAAGCGGTCATTGGTAAACGTGTAGTAGCATCTGCCAGTATATCACCCATGAAAAAGAATGTTTTAGAACGTTGTAGTGGAGGAGATGTAACAAGAAAGAGAAAACTTTTAGAAAATCAAGCGAAGGTATGTTTGAGTTTTATGATTAATTTTCATGAAAAACAAAGGGTAAAAAATTAATGGCAAAAGTAGGATCTGTAAATATACCATCCGATGCATATAAGGCCGTGCTAAAGGCCATGAGGCCTTGATATCAGTAGCCTTATTGTCTATAACAATAATAACAAATGTAGTTTGTATATATTTCAAATGGGGGTATAAACTGTAATATAATTGTACTGGAGTAATCGAATACTTTAGAAAGTATTTTATTTATTATAATCTTTAATCGCAATAATATATTACCTATTATTTTGTATTTGTGTAGTCGATGATATTATAATTCTACTGTCTCGGAATTATCTTGTTGTGTAGATGGTTGATCTAAGATTCCTTTAAAAGGTGTTGAGTATATATGTAAATAAGGAGAAATGGGCTGGATAAATATGTTTAAGAGTGAAAACACCTTTTTTAAGGTCAGAAGTTTTAATGATCATGTATCTGACTATAATGTACCAAGTATTAATATATTATCGAATATTATTGATATAAACAAGTCATTATTATCTAAAATTAATTTAAATGTGTTTAATAATGTCTTTAAAGTTGCAACTTGTACGGAATCTCTGCCGGTTTCTCAATTTGACCAACCTCCGGTCATGCCTTCGCCGTAGGTTTTATTTTTACATTTACTCATTACTATATTTTAGTTTTGATTTGTTAACATTTGAGAATCTAAATAGGGAATATAAAAATGTAATCACTCAGGATAATTACGATGGGTTTAGATTGGAGGCTGATCGCCAAATAACACCAAATATTCAAGCCAGTCACACACTTTTTCTCGGTACTTTACTTAGAGATGTCGGTTATATTTATCAAATCGGTGCTAATTACGCTAGTACTGATGGAAAATCTCTTGCTATGGCAAAGATTGGACTGGATGGTATGATTACCGCTAGGTAATTTTTATCTTTATAACCTTACATTATTTCTAGAGCACTGTTAAAATATGGAAACAATATTGAGGTTAAAGCCAGCACGAATTCTAAATTAAAATTTGATAATCGTAATGCTTATGAAATAGGTGTAGATTATACTGGTAGTTCTTGGACTGCATCCCTAAAAACAGCCTGGCAAGGTATGTCTAATTTCGATAATAAATATTATTATTCCTGATTTTAATACCTTATTATAACATATATCTTTAGGCACATGGATATTAAATGCAGCTTACACACATCAGATACTCCCTTGGTTTTCTCTTGGTTCAGAATTAACATATGTTGTAAGTATTTTCACCATCTATTAAACACAAATTTTAGACTGCAAATGAAGCTTCAATAGGATCTATAGCCGCTAGATTTATCAAAAACGACCACATTGTAACATGTTTGTTTAAATTTCATTATTTTATATAATTAACAGGCCAATGGTCACGTCAACCGAATTTTAAATTAATGGACTTTAGAAAACAAGAGGTTAATTGTGGTAGAGTACAGTACACCAGAAAGGTTACGGATAGGTTATCACTTGCGGCAGAACTAGAACTTACACCAGGATCCAAAGAATCAGCATTAAGATTTGTATGTTTTGTTTAAATTATTAATATTCTACCTAATAGGGATGGGATTATTTATTTAGACATGCCAGAGTGCAAGGAAATATTGATACATGTGGTAGAATAGCGATGCAAGCACAAGATTTCTCCGGATTTGGAGTAAGTGGATGCATAGATTATTGGAATAACATTTATCGTTTCGGATTTATGATGCACCTATTACCACCACCACCGGATGGCAAAAATCCAGATGTCCCACCGTTATAAATCTAAATATGAAACTATATTAATTTGTATGTAATTAATAGCTAGCAATTGGTAACATTTCTGAAAGTTTATCGCTTGATACGTCTGCGAATTTCCTTTTTGGAATTTCGAGTGCCTGTAGTAGTTTAGCATTTGTAAATAGTTGTAGCAGCTCATCGTGGCCTCCTATGGGAGTACCGTCCTTGAATAACATTGCTCTTGAAGGTTCATTTCTATAACAATGATATAAAGTAATAGAATATCAAACATACAAATGAGTTGTTAAATAACCTAATGCTTCCTTGTTTTTTAATAGATCAACTGTATATACGTTAGTAATTTGAAGTGCCGAAAACATTTTTACGATATTTAAAGAACATAGTGATCCTGGACTATCAAACGTCCCTTCCATAAATAAGACAAGTTTGTTATTCTTTAATAAATCATTCATAACGCTGTCCACCTTGGCCTTGTTAGATTGATATGCCTTTAACCCGGCATCGATATATCTTTTAAATGAAGGTTTCTCAAATATCGGTACTCCAAATGTATCCGTACTATTGGAAGATGTAAAACTACATTTTGATCCATTAAATTTAATGTTTTTGTTCACCGTCTGAGGTAAAAATTTCGTGAGATGTCTGAAGGATCGTAGAAGTAACATTTTAAAACATCAGATTAAACATTGAATACCAAAAAATCGGCAAAACCACTATGGTTCAATAAGGTTATATGAAATTCATTGTTACAAATCTGTTTAGTTTTGATTATAATTTTAGGATGGGGATCACCTTGCTTATGTTAGTAGTAGTTATCGTTATTATGTTTTTTCTGTATATGTACTGTAATTAGTGTAATTTTAATAAATGCTTACAATGTTGTTATTGTGTAAAATAATGGCCTTATTTGGTTATATGGCGCATAAATATATAGAAAATGTTTAACTCTACACATTCAGACATTATAAGGTCTTTGAGTTATGAATCATCGCAATCAAACATATCCTCGGATATAAATGAGGAATTGTTAGACAGTAATGATAATTTGTTAGTGGATGGAGAAAGTAATGAAAACACATCATCAAAAGTGGAAGTATTTCCTGCAGATAATGTTGCATCTGTGATATCGAATGACCAAGTTGAATTAACTGATGAAGAGGATGAGGAATTGTTAAATAGTATTGATCCATTTGAGGATATTTCAAAATATGTTGATATGTATAAGAAAGGAAAGGATATTAAAGACATAGAAAAGGAATATGAACTTGATGAAATTGATCGTATGTTTGCAAGGACTACTAAATTATCATCAAAGAGGCCGGGATTTTTATCATCATTAGGTGTTAAGAGTACAAAAGAATTAATTTGGAGGAGTGGTGATTATACAGCTATATTTAATCGTTTAGGTGGATCTGTATCATCTGGTATTGTAGATTATAATACTATGGCTGTATTATTACCTACATCTGGTTTTTATACACTTTTTATACATAATTCTAAATCATTATATGATAAGAATATAGATTTAGGTGTATTCCGTGCTTTGTTTAAATATGTTTGTATTAGTGATGTTAAAAGATCTGAAATAAACACAGGTATGATATAATTTTTATTTATTTTATATTATTATCTTTATAGCTGATGTTACTGGATCTGGTCATTTCAAAATTAAAATGTGTGGAGAGATTAATATTAAACCAAATGTAACATATTTAATACTGATTTATGCCATTACGGATGATCAAATTGTAGATTTCCAAGTAGTTCCATCTAATTTCGGTTAGTTTTGTAATTATATTTATATATACTTGTTTATAGATTATAAACCTGATATAATGTATAAACTTTATTATTGTGGTCCATATTATAATGTTCCTTTACCATTAAATTTTAAAAGAAGGTATGTTATCCTATTAAAATAGATTAATTTAATAGACTTCGTGTATTATCTTTGGATAATTGTGAAAATTTTGGTACTTCTATTATTAGTGTTTTATATTTGTTAGAAAAACGTCTAGAAGAGATTAATAAATGTAAGATTAATTTAACTGATTATTTTGATTATGTTTGTGGTACTGGTACTGGTTCTATAATTGCATTATGTTTACTTAAGGGTTATACAATTAAAGAACTTAAAACACAATGGCATATTATTATTACTAATTTATTCAAATTTACATATACTTTACCATCTGGTATTATATTTGATCATTGTTGTATTGGTGAATTTAAAAGAAGTTGGATTGATATATTAGGTACAGAATTTATGACTAATAAAACTAATCCTTTATGTATGGTTACATCTACTAATGTAAAGACTAATCCATATGGATTATTTTTATTTAGAAATTATAATGTATCATCACGTATGTTTTTTTTCTCATTGAATTTATAATAATTTCATAATCTTTAGTTCCTGATATGATTGATGGTACATGTCATTCACCAATGTGGTTAGCAGGATGGGCATCTACAGCATTACCAACATGTGTACGGTAAATATTTATAAATTATTAATAATAATTCAATAGTGGTCCTAATAATGTACATTTGGATGAATTAGGTTATAATTTGACAAATAAAATACATTTAATAGATGGTAGCCTAGTATGTTCAACACCAAGTTTAGTAGCTTTACAAGAATTATCATCATTATATGGGATAAGTTTAACATCATTAATACATGTATGAATATATTTTATTAGATTTAAATAATAATCTTTAGGAAAATCTTGATCTATTATTATCTATTGGTAATTATAAAGATAATTCCAATCGCACAACTAGTACAAGTAATACAGCTACTTGGAAAATTTTATTAAATTGTAAAAGTCTCATATATAATACACAACTACAACATGAGCATTCAAAAAAAATTATTTGAAGAAAATAAAGATAAATATCATAGAATACAAGTACCAACTTATCAAGGATATAAATATAATAAGGAACATGTAGATCATGTACTCAATTCTACAAATGAATATATAACAACAAATAAATATCATCAAATTGAACAAATCGCCAATATTTTAAATTAAATCTATTACTGATTACATATCTTCCTCAATACATATTGTAATATACCACCATGAACATAATACTCACTCTAAATACATCTTATAACAATAAATAATAAACAAACCTCTATTAATGTATCAATCCTACATTTTGTCTCAAATGTCAAACCAGTATCAGTCGATACCTTTATAACCTCACCAGGCTTAATTCTTTCATTCAACTGTATCGTAAAACGTTCCTTACCTAAAGAAGAATGTTTATTGAAAGTCATTATACATGATGAACAATCCTTCTACACCTGAGGTCCGTCCTGCCGTCAGCTCTCCACCTGAGGTTACAACAAGTGTTCCACTCGCCGTGGAGGCTTCTTTTAATTACCTATCTCTAAAGAGTATAGCCACTCCCGGAGATCGTGGCGTATTATCCGAGACGATCTATGGGAGTCGAGGTGATGTAAATAAGAAGGCCTCCACGGCGAGTGGAATCATTAATAGTACTGGACCTCGAGTGGAACCCGTAGCTGATCTCAGGGAAGCGGAGGGGGAAGTAAATAAGGAAGGCCTCCATGGCGAGTGGAAGAAAGGTTGTAACCTCAGGTGGAGAAATGGATGGTAATGTGGAAGAGAAACAAGAGTCTCATCGGATTGATAACATACCAGTAAGATTTAGTGAAGATGCATTTTGTCCGTTTAAAAATTGTAGAGGCAGTATGCCGCATCCTACAAGATTCGTCCTGTGTATCCTTTCGAATGATTCAGCAATTATAGCCTTGACACCAAGTAATGCAGGACCCCTATATATAGTTGTACATTATTAATCTATATTTCAACATACTTTGCAGCCCAATCTCTTGAACTTCCTGTACCATACTCTTTACCGGCTATGACAATCAAATTTGTATTATTCTCCTTGTATAGCTGAGATGCGTCAAACACACTCATTAGTTCACCTGTTGGATGAAATATGGTCTTAGGACCTTGATTTGGGCATAATAAATTCGATAATCTAATATTTGCAAATGTACCCCTAGCCATAACCTCATCATTACCACGTCTTGCACCATAGGAATTGAAATCTTTTGGTGCTACATTCCTACTTGTCAGGTATAATGCTGCTGGTGATCCTTTAGCGATGTTACCAGCAGGTGATATATGATCAGTAGTTATACTATCACCAAGGAAGAGTAATACAGCTGCATCTTTGATGGATGCAAGTGGTTTAACAGATGTCAATTCCATATCTTTAAAGAATGGTGGATGATGTATGTATGTGGATTCTTTGTCCCAAGGATACAATTCAGTCTTTGGAGCCACTAATGAACGCCATGTATCACTACCTTCAGTAATATTATTATAAACTTGACTAAATAACTCAGCCTTTACATGTTGAGCTTCGAATTTCGATACGTCACTCTTAGTAGGCATTAAATCTCTGAAGAAAACCGCTTTACCACTCTTGTCCACACCTAATGGTTCCGTAGCTAAATCTATATCTACACGTCCCGCCAATGCATACGCTACCACCAATGGTGGTGATGCTAGGAAGTTGGCACGAGTATGAGGATGTACACGACCCTCAAAATTCCTATTACCAGACAACACAGATGCAACAACTAAAGAATTATCAGTTACACATTGAGATACCTCAGGATCTAATTCACCACTGTTACCTATACAAGTCATACATCCATAACCAGCAATGTAAAATCCAAGCTTCTCCAATGGATCGATCAAACCACTCAACTCCAAATATTTTGTAACCTGTAAATAAAAGTAAGTATTAATAATTTAGCAAAGATATTATTAACATTCACCCGCAGCTGATCTCAGAAAGCGGAGGGAGAAGTAAAAGGAAGAAGCCTCCACGGCGAGTGGCAACGACAGGAATGTGACCTCAAGTAAAACTGCGAGTGGAAGACAATGTTGGACCTACTGTATTGGTACTCACAGAACAACCATCCAAAGATAAAGGGAATTTGAACGGAAATTAATAGAATGTTGGTTCAACGTTGACTTACCGTTTTTGATCCGGGTGAGAGTGATGTTTTGATGTATGGCTTAACGGTTAGTCCGAGCTCTACAGCCTTTTTAGCTAACAGACCTGCCGCTAACATAACGCTTGGATTACTTGTGTTGGTGCATGATGTGATACTCGCAATTACAACCGAACCATGGTTGAGTTCATAATCAACACCTTTAAATGTAAATTTGGATGGCTTATCCTTAACTTCAGCACCATAACCTTTGGTATCTTTAGATGTCAATAGTGTTGAAAAGACTTTCTTGACATTCTTAATTGGGATGTTGTCCTGTGGACGTTTTGGTCCGGCAATTGATGGCTCAAGTGTACTCAAATCCAATTTTACAAGTGACGAATACTTGATATTAGATTCTTTAACACCCGCATGCAAACAATTTTCCTTAGTATAAAGATCCAATAATTTAACCTTCTCTAAACCTCTATTTGTCTGCTTAAGATAATCCAATGTCACATCATCAATAGGGAAAAAACCCATTGTAGCACCATATTCTGGGGCCATGTTAGCAATAGTTGCACGATCTGCTAATGTCAAATATTTAACACCATCACCAGTGAATTCTACAAATTTTCCAACAACGCCTGGACCGGATCTTAACAATGAGGTTATTGCCAACACAATATCGGTAGAAAATACGTTATCTGATGGTTTACCAACGAGTTCAAATCCAACAACTTCAGGTAATACCATAGATATAGGTAGACCCAACATTGTAGCTTCAGCTTCAATACCACCAACACCCCAACCAACAACACCTAGGCCATTAATCATAGTAGTATGAGAATCTGTACCAACAACGGAATCAGGATATAAAAGTCCATCGCTATCAAAGAGTGATCGAGCCAAAAATTCTAAATTTACCTGAAATGCATATATAAATTTTGGTTATAATCAACGAACTTGATGTACTATACCAGATCCTGGGGGCACAATTAAAGTATTTTTAAATGCTTGTGCACCCCATTTAAGAAATCTAAAGCGCTCAGAGTTTCTATTCATCTCAGTCTCCTGATTTAAACGCAGAGCCTCAGAATTACGACTGAAATCAACCTGTACGGAATGGTCAATGACCAAATCTACAGGTACTAAAGGATTGATAACTTTTGGATCTTTTCCTGATTTAGCTACATAATCACGCATAGCGGCCAAGTCCACAATTGTAGGGACACCACTGTAACGATTTAACTATTAAATGAATTAAACTCACGTAAAATCCTGCAATAATACTCTTGCTGGTATAAAAGGAATCTCTGTCTGTATTTTAGAATTCTTACACCAACCCAAAATCTTCTCAACATCGTCCTCAGTCGTACTAATAAATTATGAATAATATAAATAGAAAATGGGCCATATGAGATTGTATTCAATACTAATAGACTTGTATTGTCATTTCCATTGTCTTGCAGACAGCTTCTCTGTTTACTTCCCCTTCCAGCTCCCGTGGATCGCTTCCAGGTACTCCACCTGATGTCCAATGACTATACTTCTGCCACGATCTCTGGGAGTGGCTATACTCTTTAGAGATAGGTAAATAAAAGAGCTGTCCGCAAGACCAACGGTGGAGGCGAGTGGAAAACCTCAGATATAAACGAGAGCATGTCATGACTTACCTATAACCGTCACAATTCCTGACAGAAGCTTCCAACAAAACTCTTATAGAATATGGTAATTCTAGTAATCTAGGGTCATTTAAATCCTTAAGTGCGTAGTATTGTTTGTTAGTTCCCTTTAGATTCTTTTTGAGCTTCTCGAACGGGGAGTTCTTCAACGATGACATTTTACGAATCTGACCGAGCACAATATTATTAGCTTTAAAACCCAATGTATTTAACATTTCCATAGATTAAAGTAGTAATATCATATTTAAATACATTAAGTTATGATAACAAAATGACTCGATTGGGGGTCATTATACGATCATGATTGGAATTTCAAATGATAATCATATAACTATGATTAAATTTAATTATTAAAAATTCTATTTACAGCTAAATAGAAATTGTTAAACAAGAGGTGGATACTGAAACATTAGACAGCGCGATAGAACGTAGGGCAGATTGATAGGAATCAGTCAGCTATATGTATATATGTATGTATTCAAGTAAATAATATTAATGGTTCAGGATTCCTTTGCAAATTTCTTCTTCTTACCACCACGTAAAAGACCAGTTCTTCTAGCAGCGATAAGACCGACCTTCTGACCAGGTGGTGCAAATCTAGATATAGTACTAGGATGTCCAATATGTTGATGATTACCACCACCATGTGGATGTTCTACAGGATTCATAGCAACACCACGAACTTTAGGCCAACAGTTACGTTTAGCCTTATATTTATGATATGCTACACCAGCTTTGAGTAGAGGTTTATCAATTCTACCACCACCAGCTACAACACCTACAACAGCTCTCGATGCCGAACTTATAGTTTTTCTTGTACCAGATGGCAATCTTACACGTGTAGTTTTACCATCATCCGAGTGACCAATTATAGTAGCATATGTACCAGAAGTCTTAGCTAAACGACCACGATCGCCACGCTTCTCTTCTAAACTGCTAATTATAGTACCTTCCGGCATCTTCGATAATGGTAAGCAATTACCAATCGCTAATGAGGCGCCAGCGCCATAATATACAAACTGTCCTGTATACATACCCTCAACAGCCACAACCTGTTCCTTATCCAGGCCATATTTATAAGCATTTCTGAAGGATACCTTAGCAACAGGAGCACCTCTACCAGGGTCATGTATTATATCTTTAACAACACCCTTTATATAACCATGATTTTCAGCGTAATCCAATTTACGCAACCTCACTACCCCCTTCCTCTTATGTGTATGAGCTTTAAATATGGAACCAGCACCCTTTCTCTGACCTAATGTAATTATAAAGATTAAAATGAAAAATAAAATAATTTTTTACAGTGAATAAACAAGGAGAAGGATAAACTTACTTCTAATGACGCGACCCATTTTTTAAAAAGAAGTTACTACGTTGTTAAATCTTCCCCTTTAAAAAATTTCAAAAATTCTTCTATTCAGAGTTAAAAAACAGTTATTTAGGGTTCATAAAAGAACTTCTTTAATATTATCTAATTGCGGTTTCAGCGTACAATTTTAAAGATGTACCATGGGGGGTATAGACTCCCCCCAGAACCAACGGCATAATAGGAGATGCAAGGAAGACAAGGTAGTATGATATGAAATATTCTACTAGATTAATTAAGTGAAATTTGTGTAGACCAAGTATGGAATCTTATGATTCCTTAAGTTGTAATAATCTAACCCTGCATTTCAATGCTGACCGCCAACATTCTACGGATTAGCAGGGATATAATTCGTTTGTAACATTACATTAGATTGTTGCGATTTCCACTTGTTATAATTCCTCAGAATGCCAACCAATTGATCTGATACCATGCTGCAAGCGTTTTGACCCATCGCCATCATCTATAGCAGTTTATACTTGATATAATTCACCACTTACATCAGTTAATGCATCAAAATGTGATCCAGTGTACTGTAAATGAGCGATTGTGCCATGATTTAAACTGTAACTCATGTGTAATGTTGTAAACCCTCTGTCATGCGCTGAGTAATATTCTTGTTCCTATTGAAATGAAGATGAGGTCCGAATATTGTATATTAAATGGAGGTGGAAGTGAAGAATATTGGTGAAAGATAACGCTTGTAGGGACAACAGTAAAGACCACCTTTAATTAAGTTCAACATACAGCATCGTTGAGATATAAGACAGTCTTGAGCTCTCCCTCGTGTATAAAAGTATACTAAAGTTATTTAATGAGAACTAGTGCCAACCTACTATGGAAGATGAAGAAATGATATCATAAATGTGAATTCCAGCATCTATAAAGGCGAGACATAGACCTATAGTAGCCGTAGGTAACATGAAACCATCATTTTCAAGTATAATAATATAAGCATCAATAGTTAACCTCTGATAATCCTTTAAAATTAAATTCTTTTCAAATGTATCGAGTAGTATTGTCTTGAGGTTATCAATAGACTTCTGTAGATGATCCTCATTCGAACGTATTTCGATATTAAGAAGACCAATATCATTAAGACCCTTTTTATTGGATGGTTTTGGTAGATTTACGAAGCATTTCACAACTGTATTACCGATACTAATCATACAAGATCCATAGTATGACGATGTTATACCCAAACTGACATCTATATTAATAGACAATGAAAACAAGAGACTTCACTACATACTTAATGGTTTTAACTCATTTAAATTTCTATCTAATACAGAATTCATAGATTTAATATAATGTAAATTAAATTACAAAGTGGCCCGATCATTAAATGACAACAAGTCTTGGAAAATTAAGATATTACTATGAAATGAAAATGAAATGAACGTAAATGAATATGAGATAAGTAATTTCTTCAATTGCTTCAGTTTTAAATATAAATCATCAATGTTATCAATGTGATTCAGTTCATCTGGTATCCCTAGAACAGCCGAAATAACATCAGCTAATAGAGTATCTACTTTACATCTGTAATATAAAGGGCTCTTTGAGTCGACTTGTACAAATAATGCTTTAATGAGGTCCATTAAATAATCACGGCATAATTGATACATATTTTCTATACTTTCAGAATTCTGAATGTTCATAAAGTTGTCATCAATTTTGGACAATACTGATGAGTAGTAACTATTTAATGTATTGGAAAAATGTATCAGCAACAATAAAATAGGCATGTACCTCTTATCATGTCTAAAACCCAAAAATAAACGACTTAATGTACGCCTGAAACCATAAAATTTCTTCATGTGAAGAAAAATACAAGAGAATCTGAAATATAAATGTGAATTGAAGAAACCAAAAACCGATGTCCAATCCATCTCTCATAGTCCTCTTGCAGAGAGCTCTTCCTTTTACTTCCCCCTTCGCTTCCCTGAGATCAGCTACGGGTTCCGCCTGAGGTCCAATCACTAATTTCACTAACTTCATTTTACCTCGAAAACTTGAAGGAAATTCCTCAATTTCTGGGGAAACTGAGAAAGATATCTGAGTGACTATTGAATGAATCATAAATATCAATGCATCATTCAAAAGGAATTTGATGATTGTATTGGGTTTAATAAACTTCACTTGATTCCAATTTATATTCATTGAGTTATCCTCCCAAACATAGATTCCATCACTTTAGTCTTATCTCGGTGAAATAAGGTTATAACCTCAGGCGGAACCCGTAGCTGATCTCAGGGAAGCGGAGGGGGAAATAAAAGGAAGAGCTGTCTGCAAGACGAAGAAAGGTGGAGAAGGAATGGATTGAACCTCAGTTGGAAGAGCTGACAGCAGGACGATGAGATTTGGTACTATCATTTAACATACAGTTGCATGATATCATCTGTAAGAATTGTATTTGAGATGATTGTATCTTTATTGAATTGAATCTAAAGGTATATATGTGTTTATAATTGACTTTAACATACTTTAATATCTCCATATTTATTCTTTATGATATCAAAAGATGATAACAATTTCATGAGTTTATGTTTTGAAATCTATAAATTAATATTAATCCATATTAATCTTGTACTTACATCATTAAAAACTGATGAGGAGTTATATATGTTCCATGTATTTATTATATTATAGAGGATATAAGTGATGTGATTCTGGGAATATATATCGGTTTCATTGATATAATTAATTAAAGCATCTAATAATTTATCAAATTTAAAAAAAATTAAATGATTAAATATCATAAGATAATAATATAAATCATTATTAATTATTTCTTTAATTTTTGTAAGCTTTTTATTATTTTCTAAATTTAATTGTTTATCCAATTCCATTAGTAATAATATTTCAGTACCTTCAGTATTATAATCACATATAGTATTTAAATTATGACTTGTAAGATAATTTAATGATGTATTTATAGATATATTAGTAAATGATAAACAATTAATTAAATCAGATGAATTTTTTATATTAAACATTAAACTTGATGATATTATAGATGATGATTCAATTATAGAATCTTTTGTACCTATTAATGTACAATATAAAAAATATTTCCATAATTTCATCAATGGAATATCCCTAGTGATCTCTGCATCTCTTGAAAATATAATTAAATGTTCAATCATTAAAAAATTACATTTTGTTTTATCATTTGTATCTAATTTATTTAAAAATAATTCAATAAAATTAACAAGGCTATTAATAATTTTCATAAATGGTTCTAATATTATATAAAGACTCAATAAATTAAGATGATCTCTAGAAGATGTTACAAGGGTAAATAATCTAATATTCTCATTATATAGCTCCATAATAGGTGTAATAATTGTATCATCAACATAAACACTAGATATTGAATCTTCTGTATTATTCCATATACTAACTATATTTCTATTAATATCGAACATAATCCTTCTCCAATCATTTAATAATGATTTCAATCCATCATAAAATGTAGGCATATGATTATCAAATCCCCAATCAAGGGAAATTTTTGATAATATAGGCCTAGATCTACTACGACGAGCATCATTAGATGTTAGATCATCAGGTACATGAATCAATAATAAACGTAAACTTTTTGGTAATTTTCCAACCTTATTTTGATTGTTATCTATAGAATTCTGTAATTTATACAACAAATGTAATGATGTGCCGAATTTAACAAAGTTGTACAGCAATGCATCTACAGCAATATGAGAAACATTAGGTAACGTTATAAACTGAGCAATTTTAAATATATTTGGTACATATCCTATATTAAATTTTAAATCTTTATGCGATATTTGAACAAACAAAGGTCTAGAATCATATCCATTAATCAACGATAACACCTTATTTATGATCCAAACTTCATTTATATTGTCATCAACAGCCGATATAGAACAAGCATTATCACTGCCAAATTTTTGACTTTTATAAGATTCTATCATTATTATAAATTAAATTTTATCCTACAATAAGTTCCAATATAATTAAGACGATATTAATCATTATTAAAAATACACGAAGATATGTACGAACTGTATAAAATAAAAGAGACAACTGGCTTTGTACTCCACCCATCGTATTTGGCTTATCCAAACCCAAAGGGCGTAATACTCGCCTCTCATTTAATATGCTCATCGCATTTAATATCAATGCCGTAGCCTCTATAAGATGCATAAAACACAGAGACATTTTATATAATACAATTTATAACACTGACATTTACATATAATTTTATATATAATGAACACATTGTTTTTTACAATTGGTAATGGGTAGGTTGACCGGTATAGCTTAACACCCAGTATCATCTACCGTAGTCCATACGAAGGCAAGTATAAGGATTCAATAAATATAATTAGTTGATGTGTAGAAGGATCTAAAAGAGGTGTAATGTATAGATGTTTCAACGTGATAGTTCTATATGGATGAACTGAATTTGAGATATATGGTAGTTGCTTAGTTGAATTCTAATCGTATTTATTGAGATGATCTTATTATCCAGGGTTGATGTATAAAATTAGCGAACTAGTTTCCATCTTATACAATGTGTAGTGTATACCTAACATGTGCTTAGAGGTAGTGTATAGTATTAATGTAAATTTGTGAAATGACAGTTAAACCGACAGAATCGCTAATAATAAAGTATTCTTTAAATAGTCCTCCATTTAGTGCTGTAATAATATCATCTATATCAAAATATTTTGGAGGAGTTAATGGTATTCAATTAGAATATCATTTGGACAATGAAGTCGGAAATAATAAATTTTCCATAAATAATGTAGTTTATACAGAAATAGAATTGATTAAATATTTATCTTCTAAATTTTCTTGTTGTAATGATCTTTTAGCAATTGATGATCACAGTTTCAATTTCTGGGTCAATACCTTGGAATCCTATCAGAATTGTGTTAATAATGAAGATTATTATAGTAAAATGAACAATCATTTATCGGTTAAAACATTTATTGTCGGTCATAGACTTAGTTGTATTGATTTATTACACTATAGTTTTATTAAGAAGTTAGTTTTGCTCATTTAATAATCTTATATCTATAGATGTAATAACTTGTCAAAGTTAAAGGCTGAATATCCTCATGTAAATAGATGGTTCAAATATATATCTAATGCTCCTGGTAATTTGGGAATGTTTATATTTTTATCTAATTCCTTAATTTAGGTATATCTGATGGTTTGAAGGTGTTTGAGAATATCTTGGCTAGACAGGTTCGTAAGCCCTTTACAAAGGAAGAGCAACGTGATAATTCTTATAAGGGTTGGTTTATTGTTATTTTTAATGTTTATAAATTGAATAGGTGTATTAAAGAATGCTAAAGATGGGGAAGTAGTTACAAGATTTCCACCTGAGCCTTCGGGATATTTACATATCGGTCATGCTAAAGCTGCTTTACTTAATTATTTCTTTGCTCAGAGGTATAATGGCAAAATGATAATGAGGTATGTATCTTATTTCTTCTATTTAACATATTTATATCAGATTTGATGATACTAATCCATCAAAGGAATCTGATGAATATGTAGAATCCATCATGGAAGATGTTAAGAGTCTGGGTATAAAATATGATAAGTTGACTTATACTTCTGATTATTTCGACTTGTTACAAGAGTATGCTATTAAATTAATCAAATCTGGTATGTATAATTAATGCTGAGATATATAATTTAGGTGATGCTTATTGTGATGATACTGATGTTGATACTATGCGCAAAGAGCGTGGTGAAGGTATAGAATCTAAATGTAGGGCTAATAGTATAGAATTGAATCTGAAATATTTTGATGAAATGATAAAAGGTACAGATGTTGGTAAAAAATTTTGTCTAAGGGCAAAAATGGATATGACTAATAAAAATAAATCACAAAGAGATCCTGTTTTCTATAGATGTATTGTCGATACCCCACATGTTAGACATGGTAATAAATATAGTGCTTACCCCACATATGACTTTGCATGCCCGATAATTGATTCGATAGAGGGTGTGACTCATGCATTGCGTACTACAGAGTATTCGGATAGGATACCATTGTATAATTGGATATTGGAGAGGTGTAATTTGAGGCATGTTGAGATTTATGAGTATAGTCGTTTGAATTTTATAAGGACGACATTATCGAAGCGTAGATTGAGATGGTTTGTGAGTAATGGTATAGTGACAGATTGGGATGATCCTAGGATGCCTACAGTTAAGGGTATATTAAGAAGAGGTTTAACGGTTGATGCTTTATTAGAATTTATATTGATCCAGGGTCCATCAAAATCTGTTAATCTTATGGAATGGGATAAGTTATGGAGTATAAATAAGCAGATGATAGATCCTATAGTTCCAAGATATTCTGCTATTGGTGTTGATTATATTATAATTAAATTTGATAACATAACTGAAGTAACTACTGGTAAACGTTTACTACATCCAAAGAATACAAGTTTAGGAGAATGTACTATTCATTTTACTAATTCTATTTTACTTGATAAAATTGATTATGATTCCATAGAAAATGGGGAGGAAGTTACTTTAATGAAGTGGGGTAATGCATTTATAAATAAAGAAACTAATACGGCAACATTTAATAAAGATGGTAATTTTAAGCTTACAAAAAAGAAGATTAATTGGTTACCCAATGATAATCAATTAGTATGTTGAATTTTTATGAGAACAAAATTTTCAGGTCATTCCATGTACTCTAAAGGAATATGGTCATCTTATAAAGGTAGATAAGATAGATGAAGACCTTTTATCGGATGAAAATGCTATGCGTTCATTATTAGAGCCACAAAGTGAATGGATAACTGAATGTGTATGTGAATCTCATTTAAAGAATCTCAACAAGGGTGAGTTTTTATATTTTATATACTTTTAAATTATAGGTGACTTGTTACAATTCGAAAGGCGTGGATATTATATCATAGACTCTACTGCCAACTCTGGGAAATTAGTACTCGTGAAAATACCAGTACGTGAATGTTGTTTTTATACTCCAATCATACAGGATGGGAAAACCAAGAAGAAGTGAAGGAAAATCCGACGAACGAAGTGAGGAGGGAAGAATTTTCTTCGAGGAAGGAATTTTCTTCTCTTGTAGACAGATCTCCACTCGAGGTTACAACCACCGTTGGTCTTGCAGACAGCTCTTCCAATTACCTATCTCTAAAGAGTAAAGCCACTCCCAGAGATCGTGGCGATGATGAAGAGAGATCTGAACGTAGTGATGAAGGTGGTAATGTCTACTAATGATGAGGAAGATGAACAATGTAGGATGAATTAATAATCAACACATTATAATCATCTAATGTCTTTTAAATCTTTATTATATTTAATTCTCAATCTTCAATCTTAATCATCAATTCACAATCTTCAATACTCAATTCTCAATCTTCAATACTCAATTCTCAATCTTCACCCTTTAGCGTTATGTGCATAAATGTGCAACAACAAGACAATTTAAAAAATAGGTCAATTAAGTCAGTCTTAATATTTAATTAAATGATTTATAGAGGCTAAAATGTCTTGTTTAATAGTATTTCATTTTTAATTCATACATTTCATACCAGAGTTGTCTATCAAGCTCTAGGTATATTGTATAAACTGGTTATTTCTCATGTAAATTAGGAGAAAATTTTTAAAAGACATGACTAATGATGATTCTAAAATCCCATCTAATCTCTGTATATTAGACTTTAATAGACTGAACGTCACCAATCCAAAAAAGGGATTATTTACCAAACTCTGCACTCTTGTCCGACGCAAACACTCTAACAATCTTGAAGGACGATCCGACGAAGGAGGAGGACCTTCTGAACGTAGTGATGAAGGAAGTGACGACGAAGGAGGTGCTGTTGTAAACGAACATAGTGAGGGAAGACGGTCCGAACTTAGTGATGAGAGAAGTCAGGATAGTAATGATGTAGGAAGATGTACAAACTACAATGATGTAGGAAGATGTACAAACCTCAATGATGTAGGAAGATGTACAAACCTCAATGATGTAGGAAGATGTACAAACTACAATGATGTAGGAAGATGTACAAACTACAATGATGATAGTAGTAGTAATAATAATAATAACCCTCAATACATCAGCAGTAACCCTCTAGATAGTAACACCCTTCAGGAAACAATACAGAGACGTATAAATAATGAAATGATAACTACAAATGATTCTAATCAATCAGATACAATATTAAGTATATGTAATTCAAATACACAAATGATGGATGATAATGTTATAGAATCAGCATTTATATTATTTATAGAAAATACAATAAAATTATGTAATAAAGCTATAATAGAAAATAGATATATATTAACAGATAAATTATTATATAATTTATTTCATAAATTAAATGAAATTTATGGTAATATATTAAATGAATCATGTAAAGGTGAAATAAATTTTCATAATATAAATAATAATAATAAACATCCATTATTTAATAATATTAATGATAATATAATAAATAATATACCAGATATAATAAAAATTAATATAAATAATATTATTAATAATAATTATTATAAAATAGCTATTATTGAAAAATTATTAATATGTGATCTATTAGATAAATTTAATATGATACATATAAAAAATTTATGTATTGATTTTCATCAACCTATACTTAATAATTTATGGTTTAATTCATTAGAATCTATTATTACAAATAATATATCTAATGATAATCTTAATACAAATAATATATCTAATGATAATCTTAATAATACAAATAATATATCCTATTCTAGATATAATTCATTCAATTCCAATCTTGTACAACGTATCAATCAAATTAGATTAAATAATCTACCTTCTTTACCTATCATTAATAATAAAAATTATAAACTATCCATCATACAAACATTCAATTATCTCAAAACAACCACCAAACGATTAAAAAATACCAAAACTATCGTACTCAAACAACACTTTAAAAAAATCAAAATCAAAACCGCAGATGGATGGATCAAAGAACCATGTATGTTTACACATATAATCTAATAAATGAAAATGGAAAATGTTACAATTAAAGTTTAGTCGTCACTAGTCCAACTGAGGTTACAACCACTGTTGCCACTAGCCGTGGTGGCCTCTTCTATTTACCTCCCCCTCCGCTTCCCTGAGATCAGCTACGGGTGTTACACTTGAGGTCTAATCCTCATTTCCTCCTTTACCCTCATCTTCAGTATTTTCTTTTGCGTTATTCCAGTTCCTATAATAGAAATATGGGGATCCTTGTGAGGTAATTTTGTATTATGGGGATTATCATCTTGATTGTGGGGTATATTCTTTTTATGAGGTTTTTTATCCCCAGAAAACACCTTACCCCACCTGAGGTTACAATACTACTCTCCTTCCCACTCGCCGTGGAGGCTCTCCTAATTACTTATCTCTAAAGAGTAGAGCCACTCCCAGAGATTGTGGTGATGATGAAGGTGGAGATGAAATAAAGAGTAGTACTGGACCTCAAGTGGAGACCTCAAGTGGAATACCTGGAAGCGATCTACGGGAGCTGGAAGGGGAAGTAAATAGAGAACGCCTCCACGGCGAGTGGGAAGAGGTGAAGATAGTGATAGAAGTACAGAGATGGATCAGCTAGTGGCGATTAATTTCATTATATATATTATAGATCGTTCATTGGAGATATATTATCGTGTGGAGTTGAATGGATCGATATCGATAAAGGTGCGTGGAAAGTTGGAGTGTGAGACATTGAAGGTGTTGTGTATATTGAATGAGTTGGATTTATCTACAGAATGGGTACCATTTTTGAAGAATGTAGTACAGATATATAGTTATAGTACAACTAGTAAATTATTTAAACAGACATATGAATATCCTGTAGTTGGTGTAAAGGATACTATAGTATATGGTACATTTATGAATGTATTAGATGAAGCGAATTGTTTAATTATAGGATGTAAGAATCCACCAGATGATGAAGATGATGTTAAACAAATAGTAAATGTATTAAAAGAAGGTGGTATATTAAATACTGATAATATTGTTAGATATGATAAAGATAATGAATTATGTTATTTATGGGATCAAGTTATAGAAAAATGTCCAAAAAAAAACTAAACAAAGAGCAGCAGATTTATGTTTTTTAATTTTCCCCATTGGTGAAAATCATACATTAATGGAATTATATGCTAATATTTTACCAGAAGTACGATTAGTACCCATGAAAATCATCACATATATTATCAAAAAAGTCATACTTGGAATGTTCAAACGTATCGCCAATATCTCAAAAATCTTCGATGATACAATCTATGCATCCAAAATGAACGATGATGACGAATTCTATAAAAATATGAAACTCGTACTCGAACATCATAGAAATAACGTAACCCATAATAAATATAACAGTAGCATCAGCATCGCCACCTATGCACCCAGCACAGCTGATCGATAACTCAATCTCATAACATTATATCTATAACAATGAATCCAATAATACTAATTAAATATTGATGTTAACTCCACTCGAAGTCCAATCCAACTCTCTACATCCTGCCGTCAGCTCTCCACCCAAGGTCGTCCTGCCGTCAGCTCTTCTATTTACTTCCCCCTCCGCTTCCCTGAGATCAGCTACGGGTTCCACTCGAGGTCCAATGCACCTCTATTCCACTCGCCGTGGAGGCCTTCTTATTTACATCACCTCGACTCCCATAGATCGTCTCGGATAATTCGCCACGATCTCCGGGAGTGGCTTTACTCTTTAGAGATAGGTAATTAGAAGAAGGCCTCCACGGCGAGTGGAATAGAGGTGCATTGGACCTCAAGTGGAATGGCGAGTACCGAAGATGGTGATTAGACCTTATGTTGAGCAGTCACTAATATACCTTCGTGTATCTTGCTTTTGCTTTTATTAGCTTATGCGTAATATACGTTCACCTATTCGTATGAATCTTTTCCTTTTTTTGCTCTTGTATGTTTTCCGTCTCATATTTGTATCCCATGTACGGAAATTGACTTCATTATGGAGTAATACTGGGTATAGTAGACTTTTGTCTAGAATGTGTAGTGACGTTGGATGTTTATTGTTGAAACATGTCGTCATTGCGATTAATTGATTTAAATTCATTCTCTTTATATAATTTATAATCATATTGTCATTATTTAAATGTCTATTTTATATCGTTCAATACAACACTCCAGTCATTACAGCGACACGATACATGAGGATGGAAAAGTACTGTAGAGGGTAAAATTATTATATTAAACTCAAGTTTATGTGTAAAGATTAAATTATAATTGTGATTTAATTAATATTATAGTGATTTTATCATCTAATCTATTCAAAACTACATGATGATATTTTTCGTAACCTGTATTAATGTTTATAGGGCATAAGAATCCAATTACCTGCCACAGGATTGTAAATTGTACATCCCCCACCTCCATATATCGATAATATAATCGAAGAATGATCGTGTATGAACCCCCCATTCAATGATTGAGGAGGGAGAGGGTCTCCGGATGAAGTTTGAGGGACAGAGTCCGACATTGATGATAATGTAGAATCTTCCTCATTCGATATAGCGTCACTAAAGTTGGTGGATGATGTAAAGAAGCTCATCCTCAACATACCACAGTGTATTAAACGCCTTTATTAAAAACTGTGAAGATATTATACCATTGTTCAACTTGATGTAGTCAACCTTGGTCATCATATTCTCCTCTCCTCCATTGACATCAATCATCCTCCCTTCTTCTTCGCACGTTCCAATCTCCAACGCTTTCAAGTTGATGGCATCTATAGTGGACATTAATTTAGCGATGAAATGGTTATTAGAGTCTTGATCAAATTGTCTTTGGAAATCTTTAACTGATAATTCATGTACTAAATCTCTAACAGCAGATGTCTTCTTAACTGAACATTTCTTCAATGAATTATAAATCTTGGTCAATACTTCTCTATTCCCTACAAATATATCCAATTTCCTCTTCAATTTATTAGGATTCTGCCTTGGTATAGCTTTACGCCTCTTTGTATTTATAGACTCAACCTTGAAGGAATCATTTGTCAGGTCGTTAATTTTATACTGCCATGTCCAATATCTATCATCAGCTTCATCAATAGAAATCTAAAAGGTAAATGAAATATCGAAAGAAAAATATAAATCCAACCTCATTACAAGTCATTTCCAATTCATTAGTCTTCACAACAACACTTGTACCATTTATAGTACTCAGTACAGATTCCAAGTCATCTCTATCAACATCATCAATATTTGATGAAATAAGTACAGATATAGGGCAAATATTTGATAAACTGTCTTGTATTCTATCATACAACTTAGTATTTGTACCAGATTTAGATATAAAACTACAATCACTTAATAATATTCGAACTACATTAAACCCTATTAGACATGTAATGTCATGTAACATCATCAAACTATACCATCATATTTACGCATCTCATGACAATTTGATAATCCTAATCGTTTATATACATCATCACTGACCTATAAAAATGAAAATATAATTTAAACCCAAAATTTAAATACCTTTAAATGTAAATTATGATTAGAATCTATAAAGAAATCTATATGATTCACTATATCACGAGTCTTATTAAGTATAACAAGCTTCTTTGGTATTAAAAATTTAGTAACAAAAATGAAATCACATAGAGTACTCAATTTAATATTCTCAACTAAGAAACTTTTATTCTATAAAATTTAAATAATAAATATCAAATGAAGAATGATAATATTAGTACAATAGATAAATGTAAACATACATTTAATTGCTGTAATTTCATCTTCACTTTAGATATACCCTTAGACCTACAAATCAACGTCACCTATATAAAATTATAAATTAATATAATAAACATACACATCTTGTAAGATTCAATGATAATAATAATTTTTTAATCTCTAATATTATTTCATCCGTTGATTTCTCTAAATTTTTCAATGAAGCCAATGATAGCTCTGCGATTATATAACTCGATGATGTAACATCACGGATATTATTCATATCTAACATAAACTCGGAATTTAACAAACATAATACTACATAAATTAATTAATCCATTTTTTTAAACTAAAGTGTAACATAGAAGTAGAAGAAGTTCAAGTGGTTATGGTGATGATCATGATACCCAAAGGAACGATATAAGTTAACCCTTGTCTAACAACTAACATAACACCTTAAGTTTATACCATATACTACTCACTAGTAGATATCATATCCAATTTCTTACAACTAGATGTTACATCGTCTTGTAGACATCTTTCCATCTGATGTTACAACCACTGTTGCCACTAGGCGTGGTGCCTTCTTTATTTAGTTGTCCCTCCGCTTCCCATAGATCAGCTGCGGGTTCCACTCGAGGTCCAGTACTAACTCTACCTCCATCTCCACCTCTCTACTGCCACGATCTCCGGGAGTGGCTCTACCCTTCAGGGATAGGTAATTAGAAGAGCTGACGGCAGGACGAAGGAATGTAGGACTGTAACCTCGGGTGGAACGGCGAGTGGAATGAAGAGTCTGGTTGTAACCTCAGGTGGATAGCTATCAATAAAAATTATAAATTATGAATGTATGTTTATAATGTTATTTAATAGTATATAATGTTTAGAATAGATTATTTAGAGAGTGGTATTTTGATTTTGATGATAGAATCGGTGACATAGTATTGGAAGACATTGAAGAAGAGTGGTGATATGATCATGACGAATATTAATTTAAGGCGATGTGTTTTATTGAATGCATTGAGTAAATGTGCTGCAACAAGATTGATTTGATATGAGAAGATGATGAAAATTATTATAGATGCGAATTTAAGTCCTGATACTATAATGAACCAAGTATATAAATTATGTAAAAATTCTTTGGAGGATTTTTTTTTAGACCAATGATTAAAATTATTAAAGATGTGATGGAAATTATTAAATATAAATGATGTATTGTTATTACACATTAACAATTGATTATCATCATTGTTATCATCATCATCGTCATCTGATAGATTAGATATATCTTCTAGATCATGATTATATGATTGTATATCTAAATTAATAGATGCAAATCTTGTAGCATCAGCTAATTCATATAATGTTGGTGTAAATTTAGATTTTCTATTATTTTGTAAATAATTATATGCGACTCTACGAATAGCTAAATATTTTATAATTTTATATTCTATATATACACCTATTGTAGCATCAAATAATGTTGTCATAAAATACATATTACATTCATCTTGTATAATATTATTATTATTTATATTATTTAAACGATAACGATTTATTAATATAGATGATATTATATTTAATATATGTACTGTACTTGAACCACACATTAATTGTATAAAATCCATTATAAATACTCTTCTTGATCTTTTAGGTACTTCAAACATATATTTTATTAATAATATCAATATTGATATTATACATAATAAAAATTGTATAGCCAAACCAAACATACCAGGTATTAATGTACATACCTCATCTACTACATCATTATTACCATCTAATAATACATTTGATTTAACCGTATTAGTCAAACTAGACATTATTAAAATACATTCAATTCATAATGCGATTATTATAATTTATTTTTAGTCATTATTATTTATATATTAATATAGTACCACACATAATCGCAAGTAATACCATATGACCAATGGATACACCAAAGATTAAAATTCAATTTTAAAGGTAAATTATAGGTTCATATATCTAATTTAGTGTGTTTAATTTTATAATAATCATTATTTTAGTCTTAAATAAAATATATAACTCCTAGATTCCAAATTCCATTTTACACCTATACCAGTACCCTTAATACTGTCTTTTATCTACAGTCATTGAATGAATATAGTATAAATTAATATGATATTATAAAGAGATGATTTTATGAACCTTTAGTAATATAATGAGTCATAGTTGATATGTCATATATACTAAGACTAGTGGATGGGGTGGTTAAGAAGATAAATAGAAGATCAATATTATTAAATATATACATGTGATTCTTTATATAATTGAATTTTATAGTTTAAAATTATATTTATATATAATGGTAAAGTATTCACGTGATCCTAGTAATTTAACTAAAAGTGCCAAAGCATTTGGATCGCATTTGCGTGTCCATTTTAAAAATACATATGAAACAGCACAGGCAATAAAACATATGGGTATTTTAGAAGCTAAACGCTATTTAAAAGATGTAATTGAACATAAAAGATGTGTTCCATTTCGTAAATTTAATGGTGGTGTAGGACGTTGTGCCCAAGCTAAAGCATTTAAACATACCCAAGGTCGTTGGCCTGAAAAATCTTGCAGATTCTTATTAGATTTATTAACTAATCTTGAATCTAATGCGGAGGTATGTTAAATTATCTATCATTAATAATATACTAATTAAATGATGACAAAGATGACGAGTATGATTGTAAAAGTGTCAATTCCATTCAAGACACTCTTACTATACTCATTACATAGAATTATATACTCTTCTTAATACTACATATCATGTTCTATGATTTTGTTACTATTTTGGACCGTATTTAATTCTATCCATATGTAATGAGCCATGATTTACTGAGGCATTTGTCTGATGAATTATATTCTATCCGAAAATTTTAAATTGAAGAAAACACAAATGAAGACTTCATCCTAACCTAACATTCCAGTCGAGGTTCAATCATACCCTTTTTCCACTCGCCGTGGTGGCTTCTTCTATTTATTTCCCCTTCCAGCTCCCGTAGATCGCTTCCAGGTCCCACCTGAACTTATTTCCTAATCTCGACGAGATAAGGATAAAGTGATGGAATCCATGTTTGTCAGGATAACTCAATGGATATGAATTGGAATGAAGTGAGGATTGGTAAACTCGATACAATCACCAAATTCCTTTTCAATGAAGTATTGAGATTTATATTTCATCCAATAGTCATTCCATAATCTTCATGACTTTCCCCAGAAATAATGAAATTCCTTCAATTTTGGAGGTAAAAAATGAAGAAGTGGAAGTCAGTGATTGGACCTCGAGTGGAACCCGGAGCTGATCTACGGGAAGCGGAGGGGGAGGTAAATAGAAGAAGCTGACGGCAGGATTAAGAGAAGGTGGATTGGACCTCGAGTGGAGTGGCTGTATGAATGATTTGTGAAGGAAATGAATATGATAATAGTTTAATAATATTATTTCTAGGTCAAGGGTTTGGATGTTGAGAATATGAAGATTGAGCATATTCAGGTGAATAGGGCTCCAGTTGGTCGTAGGCGTTCATATAGGGCTCATGGTCGTATTATACCATTTTTATCTCATCCTTGTCATATTGAGATTATTGCTGTTGAGGAAGAGGAGCATGTACCAAGGCATGTGACACCTACTAAGAAGGTTTGTAATAGATATATAATGATTATTAATTATTATAGCCTGTAAAAATGAACAAGCGTACTTTGGCAAGAATGAGGTTGAGGACTGGTACTTCTGTAACACCATTAACTACTGTAGCATAAATTTACTTTTCAATATTATAATGATTAAATATATATATTAGACATTAATTTAATATAAATGGGGTTTATTTAGTACAAATTATATCAACTTTCTTCTTGGAAGGATGGGTACATCATGACCATTAAGGGTGGGTTTGAAAATTTGATTAAGGTATTAAAGAGGTTAAATAAATATGGATATGATGAAAGGAGGGTATATAAAAAATTAATTTTATTGGATTCTAATATAATAGAGGCTATAAATGATCATCCTTATCATATACCGGTGGTATTATATCATTTATCGCAGTTAACTAAGAGATATTTCAATATTAAAGAACAAATTACATGTAAAATATGTAAAGGATCATGTATAAATATATATGAACATTTAGGTTTAATAATTAAGAGTCATTTAATTCATCTATCACCAAAAGGTTTAGTACAGGTATATTCTGTCTATTCACAATGTATTAATAATAATCTACAAGATTTTATATCAGAATTAGAGTTAAGGATCTTATATTACATTTATATTAATTGTAATAACAATGATCTAACATATATAAAAGATATTGATGTGAATAATTATTTATATGGCCTCGATACAAATGATGTTAAATATTATTTACCAATTAATTTAATTGATGTAGCTATACTATTAGAGAATTTAAGATTAACTTCACCATTATATGATCATTTCTTATTGCATTCAATAAATTTAACTGAAAGATTCTTATACAATAACATCAATACAAGTAATGATAATGTTGATAAGAATCATTCTAATAATACAGAAATGTATAGTACAATATGTTGTATCATTGGTATATTAAATAAAATGAATTATTATACTATTAAAATATACAACTTGATTATATATATATTAAGAATTAGTTTAAATACTATAGATATTAGAGATTTATGTACAATATTAAATGCATCATTAAATTATAATCTTAAATCATTCAATTGGATACAAATATATAACCACATAAATAAATTATTAATAACTCAAAAGCATACACTAAGAGAGTTGTCTACACTATTAAAAGTAATGGATAAAATTTATAAAAAATTATATAAATTCCATAAAGAACATATAAATCTTATAAACACGGTAAAAATTTTATTTTATAATCAATTAAATCAATTAAATATCATTAATGATAAAGAAATACTCAATGCCATCAGCCTAGCATTACCCATACTAAATGATGCTAAATTATACAAATGCATAAGTAATAAAAAATTCATCTTCAATAAAAAACTATTATATACATATAATATACTCGTAGATCATATAATCAAATTCATCACTACAAATTATATAAATAAACAATCTTTATCTACATCATCCGCTCCACCTGATGTTATAACCACCGTTGGTCTTGCAGACAGCTCTTCCAATTCACTCCCCGTAAACGGTAATGCCACTCCCGGAGATCGTGGCGATATTAACCCGGAAGAACAGGATTTACCCGGAAGAACGAAAAATGTAGCCCCTAAGAACAGGAATTCTACCCGGAAGAACAGAAATAATCTACCCGGAGGAACAAAAAGTTTCAACCCGGAAGAACGGGAAACTACTGATGTAACCTCATGTGGAATACCTGGAAGCGATCTACGGGAGCTGGAAGGGGAATTAAATAGAGAAGCTGACGGCAGGACAACCTCAGATGTAGATGATCTTAATGGATTAATTTCTTTGATATCGCATATAATGATTGAGAATTGTGAAATTTATATAATGATGATGAATGATGTGATGGATGATTATGATATGAGTGATTTATGTTACTTTATTAAGCTGATGGACAAGATGTTAGATCTGGATCTATTGGAAAGGTATAAATTTCATAATTTCATATCAATACTAATAAAGTTTTATAATAGGATTGAATTAAATACAATCGATGATGAAATAATCAAGTCATTTATATATAAAAATAATCACAATATTAAATCTTACCCTTTACAGGGAAACTAAATGTATATTTATTAGTGCTCATAAGTACATCTTCATGTATAGATGATAATTTATCATTATATAACTTGTTCAATTTATCAAAAAATGATATATTACCCAATGTCGTATTATAACTCCTATCCGGATTCTCATATGCCTCTATCAACCTATACGCATTCAACCTATAGAAAAAAATATTATTATTAAGGATACATAAGCTATCCTCCTTTTTACAGAATCTACCTGAGGTCCATCCTGCCGTCAGCTCTTCTATTTAGTTCTCCCTTCGCTTCCCTGAGATCAGCTACGGGTGCCACTTGAGGTCCAGTCACTACCTTCTCTCTGCCACGATCTCCGGGAGTGACCATACTCTTTAGAGATAGGTAAAAGGTAGAAGACTCCACGGCGAGTGGAAGAGACGTGGATTGGGCCTCGGGTGGAGGTCTGTTCTTCCGGGTAGATATATTTCGTTCTTCCGGTATAAACATCGAAGAAATTTCCACGGTCCCCTTGATCACAATTATCCACTTGTAAATCTCCTTGTAATGACATCTCATATAACAATTATACTAATTAATGGAACTCATCAACAGAACTCAAGTATAGAAGATATTACCTCAAGTGGATTACCCGAGAGCGATCTACGGGAGCTTGAGGGAGAACTAAATAGAAGAGGCCACCACGGCAGTGGGAAAGTTGGACGTCAGGTGAAGACCTATCTGCAATACGGGCTCAGATAGTGACTATAACTTCCTGTGGAAGAGATTCTTTGGTTAGACAACGTATAGTTTACTGCGTAGTTAGAAAACTAACTTGTACTCCATAAAGTGTTTGTGTTTGAGTGGTAAATAGTGATTATGGAGAATTACATCATCTCTAGCATGATCATATAATTCATTGATGCTATTTGTATCGATTTCAATGACTTTAGAGTCTTTACCTATAAGAATGGGCATATGTGGTGGTTTTGATATGGCTAAAGTACCTATTTTAATCCTTTGTAATCCAGTCTTACCGAATAACAGGGAATATGAAGGATTACGTAAAGGTAATAAATTCAACATGAGTAAGATTTAATTATTCATACTGAAACAGTAGCCCTAAGGTCCATCTACAGTAGGGGGTGACAGCTACACTACAAAGGTATACATACATGTCTAATACGTGTAAAAAAAATTAGAATATAGTAAATTAAAATAAAACATCTCCATATTCAATTATAGGAAGACTAATGTCATTTTCTAAATTTTTATCAATCGCCTCAAAATATTCACGTAATGTGCTCCTCATATGCTCCATGACCTACGCGACAAATAGAGATTAGACACTATCATAAACAAACCTCACTCAAATAAGTAATGATCCTATTTAAAAAATCATATAATGATCCATGAGATAATTCTATACTTGGATTACATTCACCATATAACCCATTAACTAAACCACTTAATAATAATGGCATTGGGCCATTCGATACACCTCGAGCATCAGTCATTGCAGATTTAGCCTTGTAATTTGGAGGATAATAAACTTTAAAATCGTCATTCACTTTAAGATTACCCGACGTTAATATCTTTTGATCACTTTTAATATACCTTCTAGTAGAAGAATCACCTATTTGGGGCGCGATGTTAGTCTTTATACGCCTAGCATCATCAAAAGGCTTAATATTATGCGATTCTATATTATAATATATAACAAATGATAATAAAATAATTAAAGTCCTCATAATAGCAATTTTAAAAACACAATTAACATAATTTAAAGAATCCACGACGTGAGTGGTTAGGATCCTTCCTATTGCGTCTAATACCCCCCAAAGATTAGAATCTATACAAGATTATAGTGTATTTTATTATATTAAATTATTAAACTAAAATATTCCACTGTAATTTTTATATGTCTTTATGTGTTGAACATGTCGTGAAGTTCAGAACAACAACTACATATAAGGTGTGGGGACGTTATAGGGATTCTAATAATAGATAATCACACGTATACACACTTGATAACTATCAATAAAGTGTATTTAAACACTAGGTATCTAGGATGAATATTAAATTATCATGTCTAACTGTACACTATGTATCCACTGGGCATTCCATACAAATCCCGGGATGGCAGTGATAAATTTGTCAACAAGTCAGATTATTTATAACACTCCTCTCGAGGAGATGGATTAAAGTCTGTAAAAATTGACTAATAGTCCATCCTTCTTGGTGTTAAATTTCCAAACTCGACATTGTGTACATAATACACACTCTTGACGCTTAAAATAACTTGAATTAAGTTTAAATTTTTTAACTAGATGAAAATTGTCATATAATAAATTATTAATTCTAGATGGAACGGATATCTATTTACACCTCTATTGAGATTCCATGATTGGTGGTCATTATGAATCGTTATGGCTATTAGATGTGTGTTGAGTTGATATTATGTTCATTCTAGTAATAATAAAATTTTAAATGTAAATTAAATGTATAATTGTATAATGTCTTGGTATATATATTCTTGTTGTATGTGCACCTATTGCCATTAAATATGCATAGGCTGTTGTAGGATGTATAGATATATTTTGATAAATGACTGTAAAAAAATTTTTTTAATTAGACTTAATGTGGTTATATGATTTGAGAAGGAGTGATGGTAGATTCTATCGAAGAGGGTGATTCATACGTTGCTGATAATTTTGAGCCTGATATAGATAAGGATATTAAGCTTGGTAAAGTAGAAGGTGAATTATCATTTTATGAATGCCCAACTGCTGCTGCATCGATACAAGGATTTACTGATACTGGTAGAATATATCATAGTAGTAGTTGTAATAGTGATAATGATTATGTAATAGATTCATATGAAACAGGTTTAGAAAATACTGATGGTGGTTCTGTATCATTTTCTCAATTAAGATATATCCAAGGTGGTTATTTTGGTGGTTATTCTAATGTATCATATCCTACTGCTGGAAAAGTTTCTAAAAAACCACAATCATTTATTAATAAAATGAATATTAATTTAAATACTAACCCTACAAATGTAACTGTTGTAAATAATGAACAATTTGCTGCTCCTAGCCCCAGTTCAAATCCAAACTTACAAATTGATAATAATTATTCACCCCCCCAAGGGGATGTAACCACCAATACACCTCATACCCTATACAATGCAGTGGATGGAAGTTCAACACCTGTGTCTCGACATCCATACAATGTAGTGGAAGGAAGTTCGACACCTGTGTCCCAGCTTAATGGATGTATAAATACATCACCTCCATACAATGTAGTGGAAGGAAGTTCAACGCCTTCATTTCATGTAAATGCAGTGGGATCAAGTACACCTCAACTTCCTTCCAATGCAATGGAAAATTCTGTACTTAATACTCCCTCTATGAAAGATTATTCAAGAGCTACTGTATGTGGTAATAAATCAGAGACAACATTTGTACAAGAAGGATATGATACAGTAAGTCCTTATTAATTAATTAATTAAAACACCCTTAGATATCAATCCCAAGATATAGACCAATAGAAATAGTAGAAAAGACAGTAGAAGTACCTGTTATACATCATGTAGATACATTTGTACCAAAAAAAGAGATACAAGAAATTGAAAGTATAATAAAGAAACCATATACAAAATATGTAGATAAAATAGTAGAAGTACCACAAATACATTATACAGATTGTATAGTAGAAGTACCAGAATATCATGAAGTCACTAAAACTATACCCAAAATTGAAGTACAAGAAAGGACTAAATATGTACCTAAAATTGAAGTTAAAATTATACCAAAATATGTTGAAGTACCAATTGTTAAATTTATAGATAAATATCAAGAAGTTGAAGAGGTTTGATTAATCAATACACATATCATTCAATAATACTCAGGTCGAAGAAGTTGTTCGACATGTAGAAAAAAAAGAAATTATTCAAGTACCAAAAGAAGTTGTCAAACATGTAGTCAAACCAGTCAAGAAAATTATAGAACAAGAACGTATCGTACCCGTCATACAAGTATGTTGAAATAACAATTTAATGGAATGACATGAATCTCAACCCGAGGTCCAATCACCTCATTCTAGTACATCCTCTCTTCGTCTTGCAGCTCCACTTGAGGTTACAAACACTGCTCCACTCGCCATGGTGGCCTCTTCTATTTACTTGTCCCTCCGCTTCCCTGAGATCAGCTACGGGTTTTCCACTTGAGGTCCAATCACTGTTTTCCAATACTTCATTTTTACACCCAAAATTTGAAGGAATTTCATCATTTCTGGGGAAACTACTGAAGATGGTATAATGACGATTGCATATAATTCTCATGTCAATACTTCATTGAAAAGGAATTTGATGATCGTATTTAGTTTACTTAACCTCATTTGATCCCAATTTATATTCATTGAGATATCCGAACAAACATAGATTCCGTCACTTTATCCTTATCTCGCCGAGATTAGTAATTAACCTCGAGTGGAACCCGAGAGCGATCCACGGGAGCTTGAGGGGGAAGTAAATAAGAAGGCCACCACGGCAGTGGGAAGTGTAGATGGAGTTAGTACTGGACCTCGAGTGGATGTAACCTCAAGTGGAAGTGGACTACCCGAGAGCGATCTACGGGAGCTTGAGGGGGAACTAATTAGAAGGTGCCACCATGCCTAGTGGAGAAGATACTGATTTGACTTCAAGTGGAACTGTGGTTGTAACCTCAGATGGATAACTCTCCATGAATTATGCATTGTTTTAATCATTAACTTAATATAGCACCGTGATGTTCCGATTGAAAAGGTCAAGTTTGTTCCAAAGATAGAGACGGTAGAGTTGGTAAGGCAGGTACCTCAGATAATAGATGTTCCTGTTCCGTATAATGTTCCAAAGGTTGAGATTATAGATGAGCCTTACATTGTTCCAAAGTATAATGACATACCGGTGGCTGTACCTGTATTAAAAAAGGTGAAGCCTGTATATAAATATAATGATAATGTCGAGTATATCGATGTGCCTGTACATAAACCATACTTTGTAATACATGACCATATTAACTTTAAACCTGTATCAAAAGATTATAATGAACATTTAACTGTAGTTGGTATGAATAAAATTGATTTAAATACACTCAATCAACAACATAAACAAGAAGCTCAACAAATAATCAATGATGCTATACAAGGCGATAAATTCAAATTATATAGGGATACTATGCTCAATGATAATGATGTCTACCCATCATCCGCTAATACTACACCTAGAAATAATGTCAATCAACAAGATAAAAATAAAGAATAAAATAGATTTAATTAATTATGTATTTAATAATGTATAATATTTATAATCCTCAAAATGAAAACGTTTAACTCTCACTTGTAAATGAAAATTTCAAGGAATATAAAATCAAATTTTCCATAGTAATGATCTTTCAACACCTAAATTCCAATAATTTATAATCTTTAAACGTTCCTTTTGATCAATCTTTGGTTTCCATATGTTCTCTCGTGATGATGTCAATTTTTTAACCTCATCTAATGATTTCCATAACCCAACATGTAATCCAGCCAATATAGCAGCACCATGACATGTAACTTCAGTAGTAACTGGTTTTTCTAAGAATATAATGTATATTAATTAAATATATATTCAACATACCTAAAGGTACATTTACAATATTTGAAATCAGCTGTAAAAGTTCATTATTATTACTCAAACCACCATCAACACATATATAAGGGATTGAACTAAGCTTCATATCACTCAAAAATGATCCAATAATTTCATTCAATTGTAAACCTATACTCTCACAATATGCACGTACTATATGACCACGTTGAGTATGCTGTGTCATACCCAATATACATCCACGAGCATCTGGTCTCCATCTAGGAGCAAATAAACCGGAAAATGCAGGAGCAAATACTACACCACCTGATGATGGAAAATCTCTTAAAATATCCTAGGAAATATATTTTATATTACTTTATAAACTTACAGATATTTCCTTAGGATCATCAATCATACCCATAGACTTAAGCCAAGTAATACCTGCACCTGCAATGGCAATAGAACCCTACAAATAATAATATGGAGTATAAAAAATTAAACAAACCTCAAGAGCAAATACTGTAGGTGAATCACTACTCAATTTATAACAAGGTGTACAAAGTAAACCACCCGTTGAAAATACACGTTCAGTACCAGTATTCGTAAGAATAAATGCACCAGTACCAAATGTACATTTAGTACCACACTTATCAAATAAACCCTGACCAACACAAGCAGCCTGTTGATCACCAGCACAACCAGTAATCTTCACACCATTATATAATGGTACATTCTCATTATTTATTACACCAAAATCAGCACAATTCGGTAATATCCTAGGTAATAAAGTAGTCTTTAATCCAAATAAACTATAGAAATATTATATATAGTGTTTTTAATGTTGTAACACTCCACACGAAGTACATCCGACGACAGTTAGGTCTAGATACACCTGATGTCCAAGCATACTTTCATCATCCTGCCGTCAGCTCTCCTATTTACTTCCCCCTCCGCTTCCCTGAGATCAGCTACGGGTTCTCCACCTGAGGTCCAATCATTAACTTCAGCCACGATCTCCGGGAGTGGCTATACTCTTTAGAGATAGGTAAATAGAGGAGCTGACGGCAGGATGAAAAGGGTTGGTTGTAACCTCAGGTGGAGAGCTGTCTGCAAGACCAACGGTGGAGGCGTATGGAGTAGACAAAGGTTGATCACATTGAAATTCAGCATACCTGAGCATTTCTGTGCTCCATCTTTCCTTATTGATGTCCATTAATAGTGTTCTAGAGGCGTTTGTTATATCGGTAACGTGTTCACCGGTCAAATTCTGTAAAGATGTTGTATAAATATGTTGCGTTACAACGTACGTAAATAATCCACGAGTCGATGGTACCGAATCTAACGGTTTCATCACGTACTGCTTTGTCATACCAATCGAGGTTATTGGACATCCACTTCAATTTTAGTGCTGAATGATTATTGAATTAGAAGATGTTTACAACGAACCGGAAAAATATGTATTTATCAATAGACCAGTCTTATGGGCAAAGTGTCTAACAGATCCATAGGTATTGACAATCTTTTCAGCTTCTTTTTCTGCACGAATATCCAACCATACTGTAGAGAAGAATGTAAGAGTAAAGGGTATAAAGTGGTCTATAAGACCGGAAATTTTTTTGTCTTCAACGTACCAATGGCATTGTAAAGAGGTTTTCCAGTATTAACATCCCATGCTACAATAGTTTCACGTTGGTTTGTAATCCCCAAGCATACAATTTCAAATTCACCAACCTATGGATAAATTGACAGAATAATGATCTATACAAACCTTTTCCTTCAACTGCCTAATAGATTCATTCATAGTATAATATACACATTCCATAATCTCAATTGGATCATGTTCACACCATCTAAGCATATAAACTTAAAATTACATGTTGGACATACCCAGATTTTGGATGATACTGTTTATGGGCCTTTGATGATGAACACAATGGATTCATGTTAACATCATAAAATATACACCTCGTGGATTGGGTACCCTGATCTATAGCTACAACAACTTTCATTGTAAATTACTACTACATTAACAACAGAGTACAATAAACAAATGGATAAATTTGGTAATATTTAAAATTTAAAATAAATCAGTAATATACTATCCTAATATTCAGGATTTCTACCCTCATTTATAAATATTGATGCCTATAGATCTATGGTCATTTAGGTGCTGTACGTACAACTGTAATTATTATGGAGCTAATAATGAACCCAACGACTGCACACCTATATAAAGTTTTTATTCAATTGATCCAATATGTATTGAATTAAAGTAAATTATATATTTCTAAACTAACCAAAAAATTGTAATTGATACGAATGATATCCACCAGATTATAGGTGACGTACTCTGGCATGTAGTAGACATCGAGATCTGAATATTAAGATGTCCAATAGACCTCCAGCTTCTAACCTCTATTGTACCCAATGCTATCCAAAAGAAGCTTAAAATTAGTAATATAACCTCACATATTAACTGCAGTTATATTTCAAAAAATCCGCATACTCCAAAACGTACACTCTTGTCGTGACCATAATTCGTCTTGATGTAGTAAGATCCAATCGAAGAAGGCAGGCTCTAGTTGATGAAATAAATTTAAAATGATACTTACCAGCAGTATACAGCCTAGAATCCAGGAATCTGAGGAGAAATGTACTCTTGAGTTGCAACAAACATACTCAGTGGGACGTCACACAATTTGTTGTAATTAAAATATAGCGATAAAATCATCAACAGATCGTAGATGATAATTATTATAAAACTAGGGCGTATCTGTAGAGTGATGTGAATAAATAGGTGAGAGTGGAGAACGAGGTGAGAGGTAGTGTGTAAGACACAATGATTAGAGATGATAATTAAACATTTAGCTTCAGTTATTATCATTCATCATTATGAATTATTAAGTGTATAAGAAAATCCTCGAATGTAGTAAATAATGGTGGAAATAATAAAATGATAATTCTCTGGGATAAATTAGAATAAGATGACGCGATTTTTTATTTAAAAAACTCATAAACATACCAAAACTGTATGGAATTAAATTAAAAAATGAATAATTACTTAAATATACAAACCTCGTAAATTTGATTGTTTCCGCCTATCGAGCTGAAGTCTATTCATGGTCAATTGAATATGAATATGAGTATATAAATGTATATAATATTTTTAATGTGATGTGTAATGTATAATTAGTCTGTAGTTGGAGATGACATTTACTATGACACAACCACCACAACGTCAGTGGAGGTTATACGAATCCGACTCGGAGAGGTAATAATGAATGTTTGTAAATGATTGAGTATATGTATATGTTTGTTTGTAATTAAATGCAGTATAATTTATTATAAATGTAGATTATTGTATCTTGTTAATATGTTTTGTAATTATCTAATTGAGGCGTGTCATTCTGTTAAGAGCATACTTTGGAATAATAATGATTCCAATAGTAGAGAGCCATTTAAAAAATCTAATAAACAATCTGATAGTATGGAGATGGTTAATGGATGTGGTTTAAAATTTGATTCTACTAGAAGTCAAAAATCTCCTATTACCAGAGTACCTAGGAAGGTTGATGAATGTAATTGTATGGATGGTGTTATGAATATGGATTGTTGTAGTGATGAAGATGATATTCCAATGATGAATGGGCGTCAGAGTTTGGATGAAATTCCAATGATGAATGGTTCCCAGACTTTGGATGAAATTCCAGAGAGAAATGAACCCTTGAGAACAAGTGATTCAATCAACGAATATAATAATAATGTTTCATTACATTCTATAGATTGTGGGATATTTGAATTACATCAAGGAAGGATGTGTAATACTTTGAATAATAATAGGAGATTTGGTATATTTGGATGGTTTAGGAGTGGGAATAAAAAGTTTTTTAATAGGAAATATAATTCTATAAATAAATTAAATAATAAATGTAATGTATGTTTAGGTAATTATAAATCATTTCCTAATGATATTAATCTTAAATCATTTGAATTAGGTCCAACTGTTGGTACTGGTTCTTATGCTACTGTATGTTTAGCTAAATATAAAGATGATCCAGATTATCCACCATTAGCATTAAAAATATTACATAAGAATAAAATTATATTAGAAAAACATGTACATCATGTTAGAAATGAACGTGATATATTATCATCTATTAATCATCCATTTATTGTACATTATTATAAATGTTTTCAAGATGATTTTAATATTTATATTATATTAGAATATTTATGTGGGGGTGAAATGTTTAGTTATATTCATAAATATGGGGTATTGGATATAGATTATGCTAGATTTTATGCTAGTGAGATAATATTAGCTATTGATTATTTGCATGCAAATAATATAATATATAGAGATTTGAAACCAGAAAATGTATTATTAGATATATATGGTCATATAAGATTAGTAGATTTTGGATTTTCTAAATTAATTAAAAATAAAACTTATACATTATGTGGTACACATGAATATTTAGCCCCAGAAATTTTTTTAAATAAAGGTCATAAATATGAGGTTGATTGGTGGTCATTTGGTATATTATTATATGAAATATTAGTTGGTAAACCACCATTTCATTCTGATGATCCAACAAAAACTTATGATTTAGCATTAGAAAATAATATTTTCTTCCCCACAAATATTACAAATGATGCTAAAGATCTTATTAAATCATTATTAATTGTTAATCCTAATAAAAGAATAGGATCTAAAGATCCAAGTGAAATTTATTCCCATCCATTTTTTAAAGATATTAATTGGAAACAAGTATTACTTAAAAATACACAACCACCCATACTACCCGATGTTACTGGTCTCAATGATACGAAAAATTATTACCGATATCCAGAAACATGGGAATTATATTCTTTACCCATCACTATCGCACAACAAAATAAATATTTTAGTAATTTCTGAACCATACAACTTTTAATGCGTATTGTTGAATGTTGTTGGAACTATATCGTAAATTGAAGACATTTAATCGATTATAAAAGAAATTTCAAGTTGATGAAAAATATATCAACATTATTCATTCTGTATTATGTTCTGTTTACATTAAATTTTTACCCCAGTAAATGTCTACTTGTTATCCATACCTTTGGTACTTGGAAATTTATAATTTATTACATTATTCAATACATTTCTTAGTTTATAACCTCTTTTAACTATTTACAACTGAAGTTTAATATTGTATTAGTTATATGATATGTAATTATTTATATATATCTATTACTATACTATGCAGGTAGTATACTTCAGTTCATGTTAGTAGTTATATAGTATATATCTTATATTAATTATTTATATAATCATACCAATACGTTCCCACTTACATCAATCATCCTTCAATTGTGTTATTATAGTAGTATATATTATATATATGTTACTATATTCAATTGAATTAATATTGTAGTGGAAATGGTGTTTATACCCTACATTTCTGGGGTATATTGAAGGTAGTGATGGATCATCCATCATGGGAATGATGGAAGATGGTGCTAAGGATGTGTTGGATGTAACCTCAGGTGGGAAATCCGCCACGATCTCCGGGAGTGGCTCTACTCTTTAGAGATAGGTAATTGAAAGAGCTGACGGCAGGATGAAAAGGGAGGTGACTAGACCTCATGTGGAATATATTTATTATATATAGAAAGTGTATTAAATATTTTAAGAGTATAATGAAATTGAATAGTTGTATCAAGTGCTTAGAGGGAATGTCAAATGTACTTGGCTTCTTCATACAACTCTGAATTCATACTTGAGATTGAGTATAGATACACAATTTTGTGATTCCTAAATAAATTTATATAATATTCAATTCAACAAACCTCATCATATCCAACCCATGAGTCATCTTCAAAATCAATACCATTGATTTTATAACCACTTTGACAAGTCACATTATAACCACCACCTGGTGTCCAAGAAAGTATATCAACACCTCTACAATCAAATGCCGCTATACAAGTATAAGTATCACTCTTTGTAATCTTATTTTGAACCATATTATTTATATTCTTCAATGTAATTGTGCCTTTTTTCTTACTATCTTTAAATGTTATACAGAAATTAACTGAATTACGACTATTACCAGTGTCTACAATTTCAGCCGCATTTAGAGTCACATTCTTACGCTCTTCAAATCCATCCGACTCTTTAATATCGAGAATCCAATTATGATCCGGCTCTATACATAACTCACTGACATTTTCAAATTCCACAGAAACAAACAACGCCAAGACAACCATTGAAATTCAATTTTAAATTCAAAAATATATTATATATATATACTAGATTTTTTAGAATATTAATTACATTATGTACCAATACACATCACACTATCAAGTACAAGAGTTATATTAAATCCGAATGATCCAGACCCGTATAATGTTTCAATTCCTAAGTTAATAATAATTAAAACATATTTTTTTTACAATACCTTGAAGGAATCTACAAATAAAACAGCATCCCAAACCTCCTTAGGAACGAATGCAGATATCAATATAAGGTAACCCCTCAATGTCCAACCACATTTATGAAAGTAAATCGCACCAAAATTACGAGATCTCTTAACACCCAGTACACGACATAAATCACGCAATAAAGTAAGCAAAGCCGATGATACAATGAATGAGTAATCTGAAATGTGTAGCTAATTTGTACATCCGAGATCCAATCCAACTTTCTTCGTCCTGCCGTCAGCTCTTCCAATTACTTCCCCCTCCGCTTCCCTGAGATCAGCTACGGGTTCCACTCGAGGTCACATCCTCACCACTTCCATCTTCGCCACGATCTCTGGGAGTGGCTATACCGTTTAGGGGGAGGTAATTGGGAGAGCCCTCTGCAAGAGAACGCGAGGTGGATTGGACCTCAGGTGGAGTGGATTGGGTTTTGGTTGTAGAATGATTAGTTGACTATATGTCCTTGTATTGTATAAAACTTACCTAGGTTTAGTATGACTAATGTGATTTTATGTTGGATGAATGGGTTGATGATACCGAGTATGTATGATAGAGAATATTCAGATTGGTCAGCGAATTCATAGCATTTAGCATCGATTGCGATAACAGGTCGTTTAAATTTATCGGAATTACACCATTTTATAAATCTACTTGATTCTAATCGTGAATAAATAGGTAATTTTGTAATAGAATATGATAATTTAAGATAATAACCATAATCTCCATCATCATCTGTAACCTTACGATCAGCACCTATACGATAACTCTCACCCAAATTAAAACTCTTCTCCTTTACTACATCCTCCTTAAAACCTGCCGATATACGAATATTCCTACTCTCATCCACCAATTCACCAATCTCATTACCAGACGTCAATAAATCACCACTCAAATACTAAAAATTAATGAAGAATTGAACTTAGTAATTCTGTCCAATCCAACTTTCTTCGTCCTGCAGACAGCTTCTCTATTTATTTCCCCTTCCAGCTCCCGTAGATCGCTTCCAGGTATTCCACTTGAGGTGTCCACCTGAGGTCCAATAACTATACTTCCGCCACGATCTCTGGGAGTGGCTTTACTCTTTAGAGATAGGTAATTAGGAGAGCTGACGGCAGGATAGACCTCAGGTGGAACGGCTAGTGGAAGAAGAGTTGGACAAAGTTCCCTGCGAAGTTTATTATTGTTTGGACATACTTGTTCATATGGTGTTCTTGGAAAGTATTTGCGTATGATTTTATAGTGATTATCATTATTAATATTGCCGATAAAGAATATTTTGGAGATTTTATTATAGACTTCTGGTATTTCTAACCATCTCCTTATTGTTCTAAAGAGTGTATGTAGATATTCATCTGTAGGATATGAAACATCCTTTTCTACAGAGAGTGGATATGCTATTGTATCTATACCCGCGTCAATTGCTAATTTCAATACTTCACGTATAGCCATATTAAGAATATTACTTGATGCGTCATGATATTTAGGAGAATATCTCGAACTCATTGCAAATATTACATATTCACTCTTTATATTATAAGTACGCATCATCAATGCCTCTCCACATCTTAATCTCAAGACTTGATCATAATTCAAATGACGTCCACTCTCTATACAAATGTTAAAATATATTTTTTTTATAATAAACTAACGAATCTGTACCGTCTCAGCAATCTCAGATTTGTATTTGTTAGTCTCATCCAAAAATATTGCTATAGCACCCACATCTAAACCTAAGATATTACAATCGCCAATGTAAATCTTATCATTAATATCAGCGCTAATCGTAAACTTTGGAACAGAATTTGCTGAAATAAAAATGAATAGAAGAAATAAAACAACCGCTCAATTCAAAGTCCATTATACATCTTCTACTAAACCTTGTCTTTTACTAGGAGTTGCACCTGAGGTTTTCCCACTAGCCGTGGTGGCTTCTCTATTTACTTCCCCCTCCGCTTCCCTGAGATCAGCTACGGGTGTTAGCTTGGAAGATCATTGGTTAAGAAATATCGTCGTTGAAGGTACCAATATTGAAATTAATTCTACCAGAATCAGTTCCATCCTCTAAAAATGGTGCATCTACACCTTTAGTAACACCGCCACGGGCGGTTGTATCTTGGGGACAATGTACGGGTTTTGTATATGAACCTGTATGGTTAATACTATCTGCTGTACCCGAGTTGTAGGGCCTAAAGTTCATTATCATATTTTAGACAGCTCTTACTAATAGTTATAACAGCATCCTGATGACTACCAGTAAAACCATCATAATCATGTCTATTATTAGCAGAATTGGCTAGTTCATAATCCTCAGTGCTAAGACCTGTATTACCGGGAAAGTCATTATCTTGTAATAGATTGTGGCTAGTTCCACCTGGGTTATAGTCTGTTACAGTGGTATCAGCAGAACCAACCTTCTTCCGTATCTTATAAGTACAATTTTGTAGTTTTGTAACGGTATATGTTGAAGGAGCGTGATTTCTGAAATCTGGTTCATGATGTCCAGGAGCTAATTTCTTTTGTACTTCTTCATTAGTTGAATATACTTCATCACCCGTAGCTGATCTCAGGGAAGCGGAGGGGGAAGTAAATAGAGAAGCTGTCTGCAGGACAACCTCAGGTGGAACGGCTAGTGGAATAGATGTATAATGGACCTCGGGTGGAGGGCGAGTGAATTGGGATGTTAGACATACATAGTGCGATTTCATCATCAACGAATTTAAAAGTGTTCCAGCTTGGTATAGAGTCTTGGTTCACTTTGGTTATTGTAACAACGGGTGGTTCATCATCTTGGTCATTTCCATCGGACGTTACGTCTAATATTTGTCCAAACTCCAATGCCAACCAACTAACAGTATCGAGTAAACTAGAATCTAAATGTATAGTCATTACTGAAGTTTGAACTATTTAAAAGCCTATAGTTTTCATAGCGCTTTATCAAAGCTCCTTAAACGTCTAGTCATTATAGAGTTTCTATTAAACTCCACTTGAGTCTACGTCTTGTAGCATTAAAAAAAATCTCCGTTTCTTCAAATGTACATTAGTTATAGTATTCTATCAATCTCTAGGCTCAATATAGAGAATAGTAATTTATACATGCCTAGACACACACAATAGGAGTCAATAGTGATCGGTGCATGCGTTTTGGATATTGTAAAGACAATGATGAAGATTATCTTTCTAAATTTGTTTAAATGTTGGATATATTCTTTTATTACAAGCAATAATAATTAATTCAAACGATATCTTAGAGCTTTGATCCACGCAGGATCGTCTAGGATCGTATTACATATAAATACATCAATAATTCTATATATATTTCAAAATGTATTAATAATAAATATGGTGAATCAATTTAAAATCATTTTATATAATTTTAAATGTTATTCAGTCTATTTTACATTTTATGTCCTTTCTGTCTAATCATCAGATGTATAGTATTCCCTAGAATTATAGTCGTTACATTATTAAGTATACCTGAAATATCATCCTTTAAGTAATTTTAAGAATGAATTTAATAGTTTGACACTATACTATAGGATTCCATCACTTTTACCCTCGAGAGGATTCCATATCTATGGAGGTAAAAAGAAGACGCGTAAATATGAGAATGATGTGGACACATCAATAAGTCATGAAACATTAGAATCATTACATCAGAATTGTAAAGAGAAATTATCAAAACTAGAAGTACATGTACAATCACAACTGTCTAAAATCGCTATACATCGTGCAACGTATGTCTAAAATTACAGATCAACTTCAATTATACAGGCCAAAACTAATAGATTATATAGATGTAGAACTAGAAAATACCAAAAAACAACTCAAACATATCGCTAGAATCATCACCAATGGAAATTTTGAACTACAAGTTCAACCATTTGATGAAGCAAATCTAAATCCAATATTCTGTTCACTAACTCTTAAGCTTTATGATTTCAAAGTACGAAGATTAGATAAGTGAGTTCTATACCACCTCCTCCATTAGTAAATGTAAACTTTGATATTTTTCATACTTTTATAACTTCAGTATAATATCTGTTACTGTGCCGTCATTGACATCGGAAATGAGGTAATTTTGGTGTTGGTAATGAATTTAATGGCTTAGAAAACAAGCAGAGAATATGATAAAGCAATTACTTAATGATAGTCTAACTACCATTAGGTTAGTAACTCCAAACTATTCACATTTACAATAAATTAGAATAATACGTCAAAACACAACAAAGTCACTCAAAGCACTAGAAAAAGGTCTAAGCGATGATATGCACTTTGCACAGAAGGTATGTTACATTCATTATCATCAGTCATTCCTCAGAACATAATCGATGATAACTGCAAGAACTCTACAAATAAAATAGAAAAACTATGCAACGATAAACTGAAACAAATTTAATATTTTAATTATACGTCTCCCTCATCTTTACTATTTATACACCCGAAGTCCAATCAACCTCTCTTTGTCTTGCAGACAGTTTCTCCACTTGAGGTCTTTCCACTAGGCGTGGCGCCTTCTCTATTTACTTCCCCCTCAAGCTCCCGTGGATCGCTCTCGGGTTTCACCTGAGGTCCAATCACTGAGTTCATTTTAACCTCCAAAATTTGAAGCAAATCCTGAATTTCTGGGGAAATTCATGAAGATTGTGGAATGAATAATGGATGAATTATATATCTCAATACTTCATTGAAGAGGGTTTTGATGATTGTATTGAGTTTACTGAAGCATCACTTCATTCCAATTTATATCCATTGAAACATCCTTACAAACATGAATATCGTCACTTTATTCATATCTCGTCGAGATTGGATTTTTTACCCGTAGCTGATCTCAGGGAAGCGGAGGGGGAACTAATTAGAAGAGCTGACGGCAGGACGACCTCAGGTGGAAGTGGAAAGAGAGGTGGACTGGACCTCGATTGGAGTGCTATCAATATAGTTGATTATATTACGATGAGTTTATCTTCATCGATGGTGGTGGTGAGATTGATCCATTGATTTTTTGGTAGGATGGTGACGTTTGTGACTTTAACAGACAGTGTGGTATTGACGGTTAATATATTTAGTGAATTGATAACTTTATAATGATCATTTTCGTATTTAATTACATTTGTTAGTTCATCTGATTTTATTGTACCATTAAATATTCCATAGATGAGTATAGAAATACTTTGTGGTCTTGTCCTATTGATTTTGCCTATGGGTTATTAAATGTTATATGGTGTCAGGGTACCTATGAGTATATCATCTACTTTGGGTATGAATACTAATACATTTAATGAAATTCTAATAGATACAGTACATGAAGGATCATCAGAGGTTAAATATCCTAATGAATCTAGATATTTTATACCTCCACAACTTATCCAGACCCCTTTAAATTCTTCATCATAACTATAATGAAGACTGATGTATTATATAAAATATATAACATACTGCATAAGAAAGTTTGATAGATAATAATAAACACCATTATGTATATTACCTAAGAATGAAGGATGTATTTGTACAACACCTATTGTATTAATAAGGTATAGACATGGAAGATTATCATTAAAATAGGATTGTATCTCATTGTTATATTCTATATCATGTAATGATTGTATGAAACATTCCATTTGCGATATTATACGACCTCTATGTGGAGATGAATTTATACGATATAAAATTTCTATAAGAATTTTATTAAAAATTTCAATATAAACCAACCATTATTACATTTTTCTGTAGTTTTACGTGCCGTATATAAAGTTGCAGGCGTGATTTCAAGGATATTCCAAGAAAACTGCGACATTCATTAGATTTATACATAAAATTTATACTAAAATTATCAGGTTGATGGTTTATCAAATTCTATCATTCATTTTCATTTTTATAATGAAATATTTCAATTTTTATTTTTCTTTGTAATATGTCTAACTTTTGTAAAAGGTGATGAAGATAACGAAGACACAAATAAAGACAGCTCCGTCGATGTCGTTCATACACCTGCTGATGCACATGTCAGATATCACGTAAATATCTGGATCAATGGAGATTCAAACGATGATTCAGGTATATTTATACTAATTTAACCATACTTATAACTCTTATGAGTCAATCATCACCTTCTTCACCTACTTGAAGTCCAATCATTATCATCTACTCTTCCACCTGAGGTTACAATCACTACCTTCACCTCTCTTTGTCTTGCAGACAGCTCTTCTAATTACCTATCTCTAAAGAGTAAAGCCACTCCCGGAGATCGTGGCGATGATGTAGGTGGCGATAGAAGTAGAGTTAAGATGTAACCTCAAGTGGAGAACCCGTAGCTGATCTCAGGGAAGCGGAGGGGGAGATAAATAGGAGAGCTGCCACGGCGAGTGGAAAGTAGAGTATGACTGTAACCTCAGGTGGAGTGTACAACATTTAATTATTCTAATTTTTCTATTATAGAATGGTTATTATTTGGTCGTTATATAATATCATCGTTTGATTTATTTAGTATTGGTTCAGAGGAATATAATCCACGTGTTCAATTGGGAATAGTTAGGAGATTATTAAAGGTATGTTATAATATTATGTTTAAATTATTGATATTTTAGGATGGTTCATCTTATATAAAGTTTAAATTATGTGATCGTAATGATCATCAACGTATTAATTGTTCAGAATTAAATCTGAGTAGAGTATGTAAGATTGAAATATTGTTTATATTATTATATAGGATCGTAGTAAATTATTATTTCAGACTATATGTTCATTAAATATACATTGTGGTTATAGATTTGCTCCATATTCATTATCATTAATATGTGCTAAGGTATATTAAAGTATATTATATGATTGGATTTATATTTATAATAATTTTTATAGCCATATGAGGATAATAGTTTCTGGGACAATTTCAAATTTAATAAGCCTACAGCTCCAAATTTATATTCAAGGCTTATTGTAAAATTATTTATACCAGTAAAGGGTAAGGTTGTACCTATATTTCAATCAGATAAAAAAAGTAAGTTTCTTATTGATAATAAATGTATATAATTGTATAGGTAAATTACCTTTGAAGGAAGATCCGGTAATTTTAAAGCCATTAATACCAAAATCTGTATGTAAAATGATATAATTAAATTATTTATTATTATTATTATAGATTTATAGTTTTGGTGTATTTGTACTTTTTTTCTTATATTCTAAGAGATCATTATTTGGGTTCTAATTATCATCGCACTCACATTGATTACACATCAGTTTATAAAATAATTTCTTAATTTAATAAATATAATATATTAATTTATAAAATGAAGAGTGTTAAAAAAAATCGTATAATGAAGAGATCAAAATCGCAGCCATTTCCGGCATTTAGGTCATCAACGGCGATAACAAATCCATATCGTCCAGCTCCTAAAGGTCTTAAAGAAGGTAAATTTGATGTAAATTTTATATTATTATGATTGATATTTAGGCCAATATAGAGATAAAGAGACGATAAAGCGTTTAAATATGTACAAGTCAAAGCCGAATATAAAAAAAATGAAAGAACAGCCTTTAGAACCTGTTAGAATTAATCCAGATCGACGTTGGTTTGGTAATACTCGTGTATTAACTCAAGATCAGATGATAAAATTTAGGAATGAGCTTAGTGAACATATTACAAATCCAAGAAGGTTTGTATTAATTGTAATTATATTTTAATATATAGTCATGTTATAAAGAGGAGTAAATTACCAATGTCATTGTTAAAGGATGATGATATTAAGGTTGATAATTCTAATATATTGACTATACAATCTATGGAGGATACTTTTGGTAAAAAGAGTACTAGAAAACGTCCGAAATTAAATGTATCTACATTAGAAGAGATGGTTGAGGATGTTAATAATCGTAATTATGATGCTAGTCATGATAAATCTTTAATAGATTATAATGATAATGATGATGTAGAGATCTCAGATGTGATATTTAAAAAGGGTACCTCTAAACGTATTTGGGCGGTAATTTTTTTTTGAACTTTCAACAACGATATTATAGGAATTATATAAAGTTATAGATTGTTCTGATGTAATAATACAAGTTATAGATGCACGTGATCCAATGGGTACTAGATGTATAAGGCTAGAGAATTATATTAGACGATATAAACAGAGTAAAGTATTAATATTACTTATGAATAAATGTGATTTAATACCATCTTGGGTTACAACTGCATGGATTAAACATTTAAATAGGGATCTTACTACTGTTGCATTTCATGCATCTGTTAAGAATCCATTTGGTAAAAATACTCTTATACAATTACTCAAGTATGTCTTTATTTAAAAAAATACCCCATTTTATCTATTTATAGGCAATATTCACAATTATTTAAGGATAAAAAACATTTTAGTGTAGGGTTTATCGGGTACCCTAATGTTGGTAAAAGCTCTGTTATCAACACCCTTAGAGGTGATAAATGCTGTAAAACCGCACCTATACCTGGTTTGTTTTAATGGAAGTTGTTTTATCATCTTCTATTTTTTAATTTCCCCCATTTTCCTATCTTTACCCCATTATTCCTACTTTCCCCCCTACCTTCCCCTCACTTCAATTCACTACCTTCCCATCCCATCACTTCTATAGGTGAGACTCGTGTATGGCAGTATGTATGTTTGACAAAGAGGATTCATTTGATTGATTGTCCGGGTGTAACACCATATGAAGATGGTGATGATGCAGATAAGGTAAGTTGATGAATATTAAATAAACTATACAAACCCTCAGGTACTAAAGGGAGCTATACGTGTAGAGAGGATACCTGATCCAGAGAATTATATCGATAGGCTATTAGAATTAATAGAGCGGTGAGTAGAAGAATGTATAGATTTTTTTAAAAAAATCCTCTACCTCTATAGAAATGTATTGATACAACGCTATAGTATACCAAATGATTTTACAAATGAAAATTTTTTAAATCATGTAGCTATAAGATTTGGGAAATTGAAACGCGGTAAATTACCCAACATTTCAACAGCTGCTAGAATCGGTAAATTTAAAATTTCCACGACCCCATTGAGGAAAAAAACTTCTTTAGTCTTATATGATTTTCAAAGGGGAAGATTACCATTTTATACAAACCCACCAGAAAATGATGAAAAATTAAATCCAATCAATGAAATCAAAGAGGTTAAATATATAAAAGTTTTTGTTATTCAATTATTTTATAGCATCTCGAAGAAATCGTCAAACTCAATACACTCGAAATACAACCAATCGATGAAAATACAATCAATGACGCATGGAATGATAATGATACCAATAACCACTCTATTAACTCACCTGAAGTCCAATCCACCTCGCGTTCTCCTGCAGAGAGCTCTTCTAATTACCTATCTCTAAAGAGTATAGCCACTCCCGGAGATCGTGGCGAAGTTAATGAGGAAGAACAAAGAACTTCAACCCGTAAGAACGAAGATAATCAACCCCTAAGAACAGGAATTCTACCCGGAGGAACAGAGAATGTCAACCCGGAAGAACATGATATAGTTAATGGACCTCGAGTGGAACCCGTAGCTGATCTCAGGGAAGCGGAGGGGGAGATAAATAGAGGAGGCTGTCTGCAAGACAAAGAGAAGGTGGAGTCGAAAAGTGGAAGAGTATATAATAATGATTGGACCTCAAGTGGAAAACCTGGAAGCGATCTACGGGAGCTGGAAGGGGAGATAAATAGAGAAGCTCCATGCAATGGCAAAGATGGACCTCGGGTGGATGCTGTCTGCAGTACGACGAAAGATGGTGATTGGACTTCAGGTGTAGATGTTGAAGATTCTATGTATCGTTATCCCCAATTGTGTAGGGGTGTTGATTATGATAATTTTTTAATTTAGTTTAGATAATTGATAAAAATGGAAAAAAATAATGAGAAGATTTAATATTATATTATTTTTATTATTTTATGGTATATAATTTGTTAGTATTTATTATTATTATTATATAGGTTCATTTGCTTTTAGAATTTCGACTAGACAATCATTATATATAAATCCATATATTATTAGTTTAAATGATTTTAAAGTATATGCGAATCCTGAATTGGTGGATAAGATTATAGATATAGTTGCAAAAAAATTTAATAAGGATAAAAAAGATATTAATATTGGTACAAATTTTTTAAAAGTATGTTTAAGATTATATATATTTTAAATATATATAGGAATTTGGTGCTGATAATTTAGATGAAGTAGAATTATTAATTGTATTAGAAGAAGAATTTGGTTTAAGTATACCAGATTATGATTTTATGAAATTACATACAATAAATGAATTTGCTGATTATATACAAGAGAAATTGAAATTTAAGGGTATGATATATGAACCATAAAAGATGCCATCACCAATACAAAGTGGTGGTGATGATGTATCAGCTATTATAATTGATCCTGGATATGATTCTATACGTATAGGTAATTGTCAAGAAGATTATCCACGTGAATATATACCAAGTATATTATATAGAATAGAAGATGATATAAATTCATGGAATGTATTATCATCTATTAAAAAACGTAAATTTATTGAGATACGTCGTTTATTACATTTAAATAGAGATGGTAATTTAGAAATTGATCCATTTGTATTTGAAAAATTAATAAGATTAGGTATTGAAGGATATCCTATTAATAATTATAATGAAAAAATTGGTGGTTTAATGTTAGATCCATCACAACATCCTATTTTAGTTGTTGAACCTACTGCTGAAAGTAAACAATTTAGAGATGCTGTATTAGAAGTATTATTTGAACAACTTGATGTTACTGCATCTTATTTAGCTAAACGTGCTACTTTAACATCTTTTTCTGTTGGTAGATCATCATCATTAGTTGTTGATATTGGTGCTGGTGGTTGTACCGTTTCACCTGTATATGATGGAATTGCATTACAATCAACTATACAAGATTCTCTTGTTGGTGGTAATGCATTAGATTTACAATTAGCTAATCAATTAGCCGATGATGGTTACTCTCTATTCAATTGCTCCAATGATGTATGCACCGAATACCATCGCCTACAATTAGCCAGGAAACTTAGAGAAAGCTATTGCTCACTTGATGGAGGAGGAAGTGGAGGGGGCGAGGGTGGAAGTAGTGGAAGTATAGTGAAGGAAGGAGGAAATGATACAGGGGATGGAGAAGGTGGTGGTGGAGGAAGGGGAGAAGAAGAAGGAGAAAGTGATATAAATGTACAAGAAAAGTATATATTACCAGATGGTAATATATTAGAAATGAATAAATATCGTAATTTACCCAATTTACTCTTTACACCAGAATTAGGTAAAGTCTCAGAATTCAATCAATTCAAAGGTATCATTAATATGATCACAGATTGTATCTTTGATAGTGATGTAGATATCAGAAGAGAATTACTCTCATCAATTGTTATTGCTGGTGGATTAACACTCACACCCGGATTAGTACCACAAATCTCAAATGAATTATTAAAAAGTAACCTCACCAACAACTGTAAATTCAAAATCGTACACTCTAGCTCCTATCTAGAAAAAAGATACTCCACTTGGCTAGGAGGATCCATACTCGCAAGCCTCGGTAGATTCCAACAATTGTGGATCTCCAAAGCAGAATACCAAGAACATGGAACCATCATCGCATATAGAAGATGCCACTAGTTAAAAAATGTAATTATATTATTTCGTAAATGTCATAGTCTCCAAGTTATATACACCGAAAGTTCATCGACATCTTCTCCACCTGAGGTTACAACCACTGTTCCACTCGCCGTGGAGGCTTCTTCCAATTATCTATCTCTAAAGAGTAGGGCCACTCCCAGAGATCGTGGCAGAGGTATCCACTTGAGGTCCCATCATTATCCTCATCACCACATACACCCCAGAAATGTAGGGGTAATAAACACCATTTACACTACAATTTTAATGTCTATTGATGTTTTCTCTTTAAATATAATATATACTCACATAATATTACAATTGAGGGATGATATATAGTTATATGATGGTATAGATGTATTTATATAAATAATTATTATAATATATATACTATTTAACTACTAACATGATGTGAAGTATACTAACTATATAATCTTATAATAATACTAATTATATATACTTCATAATATTATTATAATATTATATAAAGATTGTAAATGATTGAATGAAGATATTTATTGTATTTAATTCAATTAATATGTATATTATTATGGCATTAGACCTCAGGTGGAGACCTCATGTGGAACCCGCAGCTGATCTCAGGGAAGCGGAGGGGGATGTAATTGGAAGAGCTGTCTGCAAGACCAACGGTGGAGGCGAGTGGAAGAGAGTTGGAGGTAACCTCAGGTGGAGTGGATTGTACTTCTAGTGGATATATATAGATAAATATGATCTGATTATATTAGGATGTGTGTGATTATTGTTTGATATCGATATCATTTTGATGATAGTTCCATTCGGATGCGAGTTGATTGATGATGGAGGTTGGTGTTTCTTCACAGAGTACTTGAAGTAAGAGTATCCATCTTTTAACACTTTCTTGTGCATCAGCACTCCAATAATAAGTGATTTTATTATGTGTTGTGATACTAAAGACAAATTGTCGATTCATATATGATCCTACCCAATTAATTCTAGAATTTTTAAGATTAATAACATCTTTAGGTTTAATATCATTTTTATAATTAAAATAATATAAATTAACACCACATATTATAATATAACGTAAATTCCAATTCCAAGATGAAAATCCTTTACCTAATTTTAATAAATACCCTATAACATTTATAAAATAAAAATATTGATGATATAATTACCTGTAAATGTGATTGGTATATCATTTGATTTAACTTCTTTACCTAATGATAATAATAATAAATTATTATTATATATTTAAAATACCCAATAATATTTGTTTAGCACGTGTAGTCTTTACAGTTAAATCATCATCTTTATTAGTCTTAACATCAGATACAGAATCTATACTCAATGAACCTTCTATAGATTCATATAATAATAAATCATCTAAACTCTCTAATGCATCCTTAAACTCATCATCGTCATCATCAACATTCGGAACAATAACAGGTCCAGATAACTCCAATGATGTCGGAGTCACATCATCACCCGTTACCTTTACACCAACCACCACATCTTCCACTAATGACCTCGCACTTGAGGTAATACTCGAAGTCCTTTCCCTGTCTTGCGGAAGGTTCTCTACCTGAGGTCCAGTACTATTAATCATTCCACTCGCCATTCCATCTGAGGTCGTCTTGCAGACAGCTTCTCCACTTAAGGTTACATTCCTGCCGTCAGCTTCTCTATTTAGTTGTCCCTCCGCTTCCCTGAGATCAGCTACGGGTTCCACTTGAGGTCTAGTACTATTCCTCATTCCATCTACACCTTCACCACGATCTCCGGGAGTGGCATTACCGTTCACGGGGAGTGAATTGGAAGAGGCCTCCACGGCGAGTGGAACAGAGTTGGATTGGACCTCAAGTGTAGAGGCTCCACGCCTGGTGGGATCAGATGTTGTTGTAACCTCAGGTGGAGAAGTTATTGGTATGGATGTATGTCCTTCTGTTGGTGATGTATTGATTGTATTAGTTTTATATGGTGGTATGACATCATCATATTGTTCTTTTCTGGCGATATTATATGTTTCATAGAATTTGGCATTGAGTTTATCATAGCAGTTGATTTCGGATTCTCTGAGATAATCGAAGCTTAGATGATACCATTGATCAATCCAGCACATTGCGCTTGATAAATAGAGTACAAGTTTTTCTTGTAGGATATTTATAACATAATTTTCAATTTTGGATGCTAATAGTCCAAAGTATGGCAAATTTAATCGTATTAATTTATATGTAATTATACCCGATGATTGTTTATCATTAAACCAATCATTATTTAATGGAAATTGTGGATGATTATCAGAATGAAATTTAGTAACATCAAATATAGGATCATACATCTATTGAAATATTAAAATTAAGATAAGAATTCTAAACATACTTTATATTTATTGAACTTTGTAATATCTATAAATATTACAGTTCTCTTTTTCAATTCATTAGGTGTTAATTCCATTACATTATCATTAATATCTAATCCACTATGATTTTCTGTCTGTATACTAAACTCTATAGATGATAAAGCTTCATTATAATATTTTGTCAATGATGATGGATACATATTCCAACTATATAATAAATGAAATTATTATATGAATAAATATAAACTGAAGTTAATTAACATACGATTTCTCTGTAAGTATAGTAAGTTTATCACCTAATATAGATCTAAGCCATGTAGGTAAATTCCTATAATGAAAATAAATATCATGAGTATATAAAACATACTTGGCTAAATGAAAACGTTTTTCTGTATATCGTCCTACTTTATCACCATCATAATAATCTTCATTTTTAAATACCTCGAAACCATTACCACTCTCCATCTCTTTAAGACTAGCTTCTATTACAAGGAATATACAACATCTTTGATAATCCTAAATAATATTAAATAACAATAAATAATATAACTTACGTCCAATGTAATGGGTAAAGGTACCCTGAACTCAACAATTTTCATAATTACTGTACAAAAATTAATGTAACATGAGTAAACCTCATTAAAATTTATAAATTTAATATATTCATATTTAATAAATCCGATATTTATATGCACATTCTATGCTCTAATATACAAATTAACATGTACTAATAAACATATAAACCTCACTATCATGCTATACACCATCGTTTAAACGAATTAACAATCAAAGTTGAATTTTTGAATAGTAACCAAAAATTCATACTAAAGGAATTTAAGAGTATAATATTATCCAGTAGACATTAGATTTTAAACAAATTTTACATAACTGTGTAACCAAAGCTCCGAACCCCCAATGTACCTTTATAAAGTATATAATAACTTAATCTATACCATGGAAGAAATGCTAAACGTGTTTATTGAATAGTTTATATAGTAGAAATCTAGGTGTAAGTGTAAATGTAGTATAGATGTCGGTATAGGTAGACACATGTAATGAGTGGAATAATATATTTCCTAAAGACACATTAGAGATAAAACCATAGGATATTAATTATATTGTATAATTTTGAATTTTAGACCTTATAATGCACACTTGTAATTGCTAAATTAATTTAAGTGCTACCCGCCAATGGCATAGGTGAATCAGACACAAAATTTATCACCACAGCTATACACATTTGTAAAAATCTGACATTACGTTATAAATTTATTTGAAATGGCGGATCAGTTGAGTGAAGAACAAATTGCCGAGTTTAAAGAGGCATTTTCACTATTCGATAAAGACGGTGATGGAAGTTTGTATATACACACTATACTCTAGACATATTTATGTACCCCTCTTATAATTATATACCTATAGGTATAACTACTAAGGAACTTGGTACGATTATGCGTTCACTTGGACAAAATCCCACCGAAGCCGAGTTACAAGACATGATCAATGAAATCGACAGCAATGGCTGTGGTTTGTAACTATTATTTCAACTAATCCTCACTATATTCCATTCAGGAACCATCGACTTTCCAGAATTTCTAATCCTCATGGCCAGAAAGATGAAGGAAGGTGACACCGAAGAAGAACTCATACAAGCATTCAAAGTCTTCGACCGAGATGGAAATGGTTAGTTTACTCGAATTAATGTGATAAGTGAAGTGTTGTATACTCCACCTGAGGTTACAACTCTCCTTTCCACTCGCCGTGGCAGCTCTCCTATTTAGCTCCCCCTCCGCTTCCCTGAGATCAGCTACGGGTTCCACTCGAGGTCCTATCATCTACACATTCATCATCGCCACAATCTCTGGGAGTGGCTATACTCTTTAGAGATGGTAATTGGAAGAAGCCTCCACGGCGAGTGGAAAGGAGTGTTGTAACCTCAGGTGGAGTATTGTCTATAAGAAAAAGAATTGGCAAATCGTGTAGTAACTTTATCACGATACTTTTTAGGTTTTATAAGTGCGCAAGAATTGCGTCATATAATGACTAATTTGGGTGAGAAGTTGACGAATGAGGAGGTGGATGAGATGTTGCGTGAGGCGGATGTTGATGGCGATGGAAGGATCAACTATGAGGAGTTTGTGAAATTAATGGTATCAAAATGAAAGATTACAGCACAACTACTATAATTAATCTGGTGTAATGATGAGTATATGTATTTATATGTGTTTAAAAAATCTTTTCCTTCGGCGCGATACTCTTTGATAGACTGTCCTATTTTAATCCCCCATTACAATCTATAGCTATCAATAAGATCAAGGGTATATGATGGCAATGTGGCATACCATTGTTGTAATGATTTGTTTTTAATGTAAGATTTAATTTCAGCTTAATTTTTTTTAATGTGTAGCATAGAGGTGCTTACACATTTTTCCCGTCTTGGCTGTGCATAGATTTATACGTTATCAGAATGGCAGACTGTGATCAGTTTACTGTAATGATAGGTCTAGTTAATATTTCAGAAGAATATATAACTGAAGATGCCACAGAATTGGATTTAACAATTATTAAAGAGCGTATAATACGTAAAGTATTGAATATCAATAATTATATCAAGTCATTATGCGACTATTATGACAAGAAGAAAAAGGGTGTAGAATCGGAGAGTAAGCGAGGCTCAGAGAATGATGAAAAAAAGAATGCTCATGTAGAAAAGCTCGTTAAAAGAAATGAATTTTTTGTATATTCGGTCTGTATATCGTTTAATCCTAAAATTAAAGGTCTAGGTGATTTAAATACAAATGGTAAAAGGGAAGGTGATGGAGTATGTACAGTCACCGTTAAATTACCAAAAGATACCAGGAAACAATCATTCTATCTAAAATTAATGCTAAAATGTATATCTAAAAATGCCGTAATATTAAAAATGAATGCCGAAAATACTTCAAATTTCGTGTCTTCAAAGGTCAAGTCATACACATCAACTAAACCCGTTACACCCTCAGCTGTCCTAAAACCCATACCCAAATATTTCGACGAAAATTACAGCGACGACGAAGCCACTGACGATAAAACCAAAGAGCCTACACCATCCGCACCGCTAAATGCCTTTTCATTCTTTAACCAAAGCTCACTTTTACTCTCCAAATACGCCACCTCCAACCTTGTACTTCGTGATGAAGACAAATATGTCTCCGAACGACTGCTTAAAGAGAAGAATAAAGCTAGAAGAAGATAAGTATGAGTTATCCAATAAGCATCGCGACTGTGATATTGTCTACTTCATCTTAGACCCAATCCACCTCTCTTAATCCTGCCATCAGTATTCCACCTGAGGTCATTTCTATTCCAACTCTCTTCCACTCGGCGTGGAGGCCTCTTTTATTTACATATCTCTAAAGAGTAGAGCCACTCCCAGAGATCGTGGCCGAAGTGTAGTGATTGGACCTCAGGTTAAAGCTGTCTGAAGGCCATTGATGTAGGTTTAAGATATTTAAGAATAGAAGCGTGTCATTCTCAGATTTTCATGGACTATCATCAGGTATCTATAGGTAATTCTGTATGTCGTTTGTACACCCGTAAGCATATTCACTGTAGTGTAGAATTCCTCTCGTAATGGAAATACTAATGTTTTAACGTTATATTTACGTCTATACGCATTTCTGTAGTATCCTGCTGGCAAGGAGCTGTCAGATTTAGATACAATGGCTACCCAGCCGTCAGGTAGCTGGAGTACCGAGATCTGTCAACTACTGATTACATGTTATCACCTAAATATAAAATGAGTGTTATATGTTTGTTTATTGTCTTGCGGCTGGTATCAAAGTCGTTATGTGATGGTACAGATGATAAATTGGATATTTCAAATTGCCCTAGGAGTATCCATCATGTTCGAAGTGAAGATGGCAGTGTTGTGACTGATATCTATGCATTTGGTGATAATAAGAATGTAGTTGAAGTTGTAGATGGTGATATGAATTTATGGAAACGTGATGATACAAATGAGAAATGTATAGGTATAGTAGTCCATTCATCTGGTAGACGTGGAGTTGCTTATGTAGATATTGATGTATTTGATGAAAAAAAGCGTAAATATTATGGGAAGAACTTAATTGGTAATCAATGGATCAGTGTGAATTCAAATTTGTATTTTAATTTATTTTTCAATTTGATTCATGAAAGAGTGTTTGATATAGCAGCGGTTGATGATACTATGATCCGACTCCATAAATCTACACCTTTTGGTAATTCTATAACAGTATACAATACCCTATTCCGGTATAATATAATTAAAGTGGTTGAAGGTGATAATGTCATTTGGGATCTGGTAGATCCTATAGATTCTACACTAACTCAGTATTGTTCTAGGATTATTGTACAGTTGAGGAATGACATGGCGGTGTTGACATCTATAGAATTGGTAGATGACGATTCTATAAGTAGGAAATACTATAAGAAATTCGATGGTCAGTGGAAACAAGTGAGTAGGGGCGAATATAAAAGAACAATTGAAGTATTGATCAATGAATGTTCAGTTGACATATCGAAGATTGAAGCTGATGAGAATATTACAAGAGCGAAATATCATCCATATGGCATTGATGCTGTGATTTTAACGCCAAAGTATGGTAAAATTGTCAAGGAGATTAAAGATGGTGGATATAAAATATGGTCTGCAAAGTTCAATACTGAGGAGTGTTGTGTATCTGGTACTATCTATTACTACGAAGGTGAAATTGTATTGTGTCAACTACTTATAGACTCTGTAAATGAATACGGCTTCAATTACTACCGAAGGGAAAGTGGTGTTTGGAACATTTGCAGCCACCAATCATTCTACGACACCCTAGGAGAATTCGACAATAGCATGGATGAAACAACTTGAACAAAAACATAGTGACTAAGGAATTATATACCGAAGATTATATATTATTCCACCTGAGGTTATAGTCCTACCATCTATTCCACTAGGCGTGGTGCCTCCTCTATTTATCTCCCCCTCCGCTTCCCTGAGATCAGCTACGGGTTCCACATGAGGTCTCCACCTGAGGTCTAATGCCATAATAATATACATATTAATTTAATTATAATTATAATAATTAATATATAATATCATTTACAATCTTCTTATAATATTATAATAATTTATTGAAGTATAATTATCTATATATATCTATTACTATACTGTATAGGTAGTATACTTCACATCATGTTAGTAGTTATATACTATATATATTATAATAATTATTTATATATTCACTTATATACCTTCCTATAACTATACATCATCCTTCAATTGTATTAATATGTGAATATATATTATAGTCACTTCTCAATCTTCAATAGATTGTTAAATGTAGTGTAAATGGTGTTTATACCCTACATTTCTGGGGTATATTGAAGGTAGTGATGGATCATCCATCATGGGAATGATGGAAGATGGTGCTAAGGATGTGTTGGATGTAACCTCAAGTGGATACCCTCGCCACGATCTCTGGGAGTGGCTTTACTCTTTAGAGATAGATAATTGGAAGAAGCCTCCACGGCGAGTGGAAGACAAGGATGGAGAAGAGCTGACGGCAGGATGGACCTCGGTGGACAGAATGATAATATGATGTGTATATAAATATCATTAATGTATATATTAAGACTACATTAGTATTATATTAATTATAATTTTATTTTTTATTCTTGGGTATCTATTTCAAGAAGGTCGAAATTGGCGGTATTGAATGTTTGTTTCCAATTGTAGACTACTTTACTTCGTAAATTCTTGAGTATTATTATACTATCATTGATACGTGTTGTATTGATAAGATAACTAATGCTATTATAATATTTAATATAATCTGAAAATGTATAATTATTAAAATTGAATTTATCATTACATAATGCTTTTAATAAATATATTGTATCTTCATGATTATAAACACATTCTAATAAACCAATTAAATGTTTTCTAGAAATTATATTGATATTATTATCATTATATAATTCAAATGATTTTTGTTTATTAATCAAATCTCTTTTATATAATCTATTATAAATTATATTAAAATATTCTATAGAAACATCTCTTAATGGTTTATTAATAAATTTTAAATTTGTCCAATTTAATAATATACCCATACATTTATAAAATATAAGCTGTTCATGTTTAGTTAAATCTTTAATATCCATAAAATATAATAAATCAAATATTAAAGGATATAATTTATAATTGAAATTATCACATTTACCAATATAATATACACGAAGTATACATTGAAATTTGTAATAATATGACCAACCCAATAATCTAGAATATCTATAAAATAAACAATATAAACCACAATCATAAACACGCTGACATTGTATCAATCTTATCAATCCAATACAATACTCAATGTTATCCTCAATCGTTACATCCGATACAATAATATCATCCATATCTCCACCTGAAGTCGTCTTGCCGTTGCCACTGCCGTGGTGGCCTTC
>JAIQCW010000115.1:0-31853 GCA_020283715.1 Cytauxzoon felis
ACCGAGGTCCAATACAACTTTCGTTGTCTTGCAGACAGCTCTTTTAATTACCTATCTCTAAAGAGTATAGCCACTCCCGGAGATCGTGGCGAATATGAAGAGTAGTACTGGACCTCAAGTGGAGAACCCGTAGCTGATCTCAGGGAAGCGGAGGGGGAAGTAAAAGGAAGAGGCCACCACGGCGAGTGGGACAGTGGTTGTAACCTCAGGTGGAGTAGACAATACATGAGTTGTGTTGTTTCTTGTTTTACTTTTCATCTATAGATGTTCCGTTTTCTGTGCAAATGGAAAAATCGATGGAGTTCAATCAATCGGAGAAGTATTCACAGGCGAAAATTGTCATACGTGAAATTGCTAGACTGATTAATCAAATTAAAGATTTAAATTTTATTCTACCAATAAAATCCAGCAGAATTTACGTTAATTCAGGATCAATCACACTCTCTGCTGGTGTACCTATCGTAAGTTAAGATTTTTTACACGTCATCATCCAATAGTCACTATTCGGCAAAGAAATGGTAAATAAATTCAATCAAATCTCTACACCCACAATCGCTACACTACTCTGGGGAAAACACATTAATTGGTATGTTAGCACTTCCTTGTTTATTTCATCTTTTTAGGTACCTTCCACCGGAGTCTGGTGGTAACATTGCGTACACAAATGATGTAGAATTGGTATCTAAGGCTCATACTTGGATGATTGGAAAGATTTTGTATGAGGTGACATGTACGAGTACTCAGAATAAATATGATTTGGATACGTCTCGTATAAATTTATGTGATGATGACAGTACAAGAGAATTTTTAAAACTGTGTTTAAATGAAGATATTAATAAGAGGCCTACCATTGAGGAGCTTCTAAATACATCATATATGAGGAAAGAAGAAACGGACTACGGTATATTTAATCCTATTACTCCCTAGATATTTCATTCATCATTTAGGTACCTTTGTACAAATGGATGTACCAAAGACTCTATGTGCATTAGAATTGATCGGAGATATAGAGACAATAGTACGCAATAAGATAAGACGTACAGAGAAAGGTGTAGCAGATTATGAAGAAGATGACGATGAGAATGATTTCAAATTCAGCGAAATCTACGGTTAGTTTATATAAATTCCTAAACCAAAGGTCATATCTCTTACTATCAACAAGTTTCTTCCTGGTTTAGTTCCACACAGCTTCCTTCACACTCGCTGTGGAGGCCTCTTCACTTGAGGTCAGTCCTGCCGTCAGCTCTTCTAATTATCTCCCCGTAAACGGTAATGCCACTCCCAGAGATCGTGGCGAAGGTAAGGATAAGACCTCAAGTGGAAGCTGTCTACAATATAACGGAAGTTAGAAGACAATCGGCAATACATACTGATAGATAATACATTAGTAACTTATTCATTCGGATATATATATTATTTCAGATGAGAACTTGGGGTTATTGACGGGTGATAGATTTATGTATAATCGCAACATAGTAAATTACTTACCATAATGTGTTAAATGATGTGTATATTATATTTAAATTATATATAAATTTGTGTAAATGGCGACGTTTACGAATACTGTGGTATTGAGATGGATGGAGGATAGTAAGATAACATGTGTATCATGGTGTTATGGTTTATTATATTTTGGTGACGAATCAGGTAGTATTTATTCATTTAAATCTGTGGTATTGAATGTAAGTTTATGGAATTCCATCTTTTATATTCTTTAGAACCTTGTTGAGACTGATAATTATAACGTCATCAAACTGTGTAAGAGGAAGATCATGTCTATAACATCTTTTGAACCACGAGAAGAGCTATTGGTATTGGATTCTGATGGTAATTTGTATATAGTGGATTTATACTTGAAATTGAAACCTTATATTCTGTGTAAGAAGGTATTGTGTATGGCTAAACAGGCTGTTGAAACAGATGATGATATTAAATCACAGCAAAGCGTACGCTCAAATGACTACTCTAGCATGGAAACGATATCTCCTGTAACATACATGGCCAATATCTGTATTGGTATGAAGGATAAAATTAGAATATATTCCGCCATAGGCGAGAAAATTTTACATTCGAAGGACATTAATATAGTTGATCCACCATTGAAATTGTGCTGGTTAAATGATGTTATAGTATATGGTACATTAAAATCATACATTATGATTAATATCTCCACCATGAATTCCATTGAATTATGCAGTAACGTCGCCGAATTCAGTGATGGTGTCATGCTATCTATATGCATTGATAATGATATCATGGTCATCTGTAACGATATTGGCGTCTTCTATAATATTGATACCATGAATCTATCGCAGAAAAATACCATACAATGGGGTGGGAAATTATTATCGTTGGGTTTATTACCCCCGTTTATTGTCGGGTTGACTGTGCATAAGAAGTTGGAGATTTATGGTATAAGAGATCAAGTATTATATAAAAGGATAGATCAATCGAATATAATATATATAAACTATATGATAAATAGTTGTTATATTCTAACGTGTACGTCTAATATAATATCATTGATACAGCCTTGTAGCTATTATGACCATTTGAATTTAATACTACAAGATAATAACGTGACTGAAGCGCTGAAACTTATCAACCTATACTTCTCTAACTCCAATCATCGCAGACTACAAGAAATTAAAATCTGCCACACCATTTCCGGATGGATCAATTTCCGCCTCTTGAGATTTCCATCTGCATTCCAACATTTTTCATTTGGTAACGTTGATTTACTACACCTACTCTCATTCTGGAATCGATATTATCCATTTACATTACCCGATGATTACCAGGCAAATTCCAATATACCCAACAAATTATTAAATTTTATACCCGAGTCGTGCAATATTAACCAATTCATCAAAGACAACATCAAAGATCATGAATCGTCCAGTAAATTATTAGAACTTGCTAACCGATCATTTGGCATATTTCTCTTCAAAATGCTGAACAAATTCGAACATACGAATGATATTGCAACTCGAACTAATGAAATGAACGGAGTGCAGTCCACCAACAGATTAGATATCTCTCAACCATTTATTTCCTGTTCAACTACCATTGGTCTTGCAGACAGCTCTTCTAATTACCTATCTCTAAAGAGTAAGGCCACTCCCAGAGATCGTGGTGAGGTTGAGTACATGACCTCAGGTGGACTGGATAGTTTTCATTTACCTACGATATTGATGACGGTGACGTTAATCCTATTGGCTGAATGTGATGATACTAGATACAATGTGATATTGAGGAATTATAATAAGACATCACTAATAGACATTGAAATTGCCAAGAAACATCTTATCGATATGAACAAATGTGATGTCTATGCAAAATTACTTATCAGTGAGGGAAAGTTGATAGATGCTATGAATATTTTAGCTGATCTTGTTAATTGCAATAAAAATTTTAATCTTCCTGTATATGAACTTGCTGCATGCATAAATGATATTTTGGACAGTAGAAAGTATAAAAATATCGCAGGAGCCGAAGGAAGAGTGAATTCTCATGGAGGAACGCGAATTGTAAATGAAGGTAATTACCATATTTCTATACAGTCGCAAATATCTCATTCAGACTATGAAAAGCTATCCAATGATAATATCAAAGAAATTATACTCAATTACATTCCGTTACTGCTAAAAACACTTCCATCTTCAGGTATACTTATGCTAAATTTATATCACAACATCATAGCAATTGATATACTCACCAGGAATCATCTAACATTGCCACTCAAGCCTAATGAAGTTCTCGATATGATTAAATCGTCGAAAAAGGTATGAAATCTATCATCCACCTATCAATCGAATATCGTTTTTTTCCACTCACATTCCACCCGAAGTCCAATCCTTAATCTCTCACCGCCACGATCTCTGGGAGTGGCTCTACTCTTTAGAGATAGGTAATTGGAGGAGCTGTCTGCAAGACAAAGAAAGGAGGATTGGACCTCAGGTGGAATGGTCCTTGTTTATTATATTAGTTTGTGTTTATATTAATAAATAGGAAATGGGTGTTGGTCCTTATGATTATGAATTGGAATTGAGTTATTTGGAGAGTTTGGTGGTTGTCAATAGAGCGGGTGGTGTGTATGAGAATACGATGTTGGTAAAATATTACTTGGAAAAATGTAGGTTGTATTATGTCGTGCATATTTACACTAATTTCTACTTCAGGTAAATGTAATGAAATTATGAACAAGAAAGATAAGGATGAGTATAAATTGAAATTGATATCATTACTTGAGGATAATTATACATTTGATATATCAATGCTGGATGATTTGATCAATGGTATAGATTTATTAGAAGCTGAAATTATTTTAAACTCTAAAAAAGGAGACCATTATAAAGCATTAGAACTTATTTATAAAGGCTTTAGAGAACGTAATCATATTTCCAATAATCAAACTAATACACAACAAAAGAATATCGCAACCAGAACTAATACAGTAAACAAGTTATCATCCAACTCTATTCATGTAGACAAATCCTTGCCCAAGATCCAATCTACATCTCTTCTTCCTGCAGACAGCTCTCCACCTGAGGTTACAACCAACTCTCCTTCTCTTGCAGAGAGCTCTTCCAATTACCTATCTCTAAAGAGTAGAGCCACTCCCGGAGATCGTGGCGATGATGAAGGTAGTGAGAATGTAACCTCAAGTGGAGAACCTGGAAGCGATCTACGGGAGCTGGAAGGGGAAGTAAATAGAGAAGCTGTCTGCAAGACAACCTCAGGTGGAAGCGGTGGTAGAGTAGATATGTGTATAAGATTATGTGAAGCGTATTGTTTATGTAATGGAGATGTATATAATTATAATATAATGGAGAATGAGAATTATGGTAGATTATTTACAAATCGTGAGTATTGGTTGGGTATGGTAGATGATGTTGGTATATTTAATAGGAATATTTATAGAATGGGTATGAATTCTAATACATCAATTGATAAGTTATTATTGGATTTATTAAAAATTATAATATTAGATTCGAATGATTATCATATTGATGATGTTAAATATCTTTTATGTAAATATATACCTTTTTTTAGTTATAATTCTTCATTAAATCCATTTAATATTCTTCAAATTATACCCGATCATTGGAAATTTTCACATTTTACAAATTTCTTTATACATTTACATCTTAAATGTCTACATGAACAACGAACACAATCTATTAAAAAAGGACTAATAAAAAATCTTCATAAAGAAGCATCCATCAAATTATCTAAATTAACATCAACACCACCAATCAAAATCGATCTCAATACCAAATGTAATCTTTGTCTAGAACCCATCAAAATAGGTATGGCCATCGGTATATCACCTCACAACAATACTATTCTACATGAACATTGCGCAAAGAAAATGCAAATTAATTAAGATTATAATCGCATATAAACGAACTTAATATGTTAATAATATACCAAAAATATCTATCATCTGTAATTTAATGAAATATTGTACACAAAGTCCATACTGAAGGCCTAACTATCTGAGGTCCTTTCCTACTCTTTCACTCGCCGTTCCACCTGTGGTTACAACCTTATCATCGTCTTGCAGACAGCTCTTTTAATTACTTCCCCCTCCGCTTCCATGAGATCAGCTACGGGTATTCCACTCGAGGTCCAATCCTCTTCACTACCTTCTCACTGCCACGATCTCCGGGAGTGGCTCTACTCTTTAGAGATGGGTAATTGGAAGAGCTGTCTGCGAGACTAAATACGATGTGGTGAGTGATACATTAAATGGCGCTATATCATCATTGAGCACTCTAGCAGCATTCGCATTTGTAAAATTAATTTTTCCACCATCTGGAGGACTTTTAAAGAAAGTATCTGGATTATTTGGATTTATCTGTGCGCCGGCCCCTGCGAATCCTATGGATTCCTATTCTAACAAATATATGGAAGCATATGATGTAAGGGATAACATAAAACCATTGATAATGCCAGAAGTGCCTCTTTATTTTTTTATTATTATCATCCTCCCATTTAGCACCTGAGCCGTATTTAGTAGCATTTTTATCTGTTACTCCATCCGCGATGTCCATAACTGCAATTGCATAAGTTGGTAAGGTTGATGTAAATTGGACAACCAATCAATGGTAATGTTAAATTATTCAGTACCTTTACAAGATCGGTTGTATCTGTTTCAGGATTTTGATTACTCCTAATTTTATCCTTTTCAGCTGTACCAAGCTCTTGCGTTTTAGTAATATTTGTCCAGTTAGTCGTATCGGCGTATTGATTGTAAAGAAGGTAATCAGGTTTATAGTATTTATATTCCTTGTTACTAGTACCATCTTTCGCTACGCATATAATGATTGGACGAATTCCAAAATAATATACGTGAACATAATGGACATTACTTTCTGTAATAGCTTGACGTGTACTACCTTCACCACCGCTTTGTTTAGTGAGGCCATTATTTCCATTTTTAAGTGTGCGGTACCAATCTTCTTATATTTACCAGCATCACCCTGTACCTTATGTGTATAACATGTATATCCAAACTTTGGTTTATCATTTTTCAAAAAGACATTAATATTGTTACTACCACTATCATTATATTCATTAGTCTGATTGATTTGTATTTCAACACTAGTGGCATTAGACTGATCTGGATTAGTTAGAGTATCATATCCATCAGCTGGATTAGTATAACCTGTATCACCATTTTGATCAAGTGCACTTTTAATTGTATTGAGTTTTTCTTTAAGCGTGTTAATATCGTTTGGATCATGAGTATTATCAAATGTATTGTCTACTTGCCATGTATTGGGATTACTATTCGCGCGTTTATACCATTTATTCTCTGTGGCATGAGCTTCACCCTTTTTAGATAAACATATTAAATATGGCCTTTGAAGATTGTCATCATCTTTCGCAAAATATACGTATACACCTCCATTAGCTTCAAATGAAAAACTTTCAAGCACACTATTTCCAATTCCATTCGTCACTTGACCGTGTATTGTAATCCGGTTAATCTTCTTATTTTTAGGAATAGGATGTTTAAAACCTTTATATGTAGCATGAGGATTTAATGGTGTAACAGTAATCTTATCATCTTCGCCGTTACCAGGGCGAGCAAAGTATTTACCACCACTGCTGGTATTATCCTTTTCCAGCTTAACTTCGTATTGTTGGATGATTGTGGAAAATTGACCGTCAAGTTGAGTATCAACTGCTGGATCCTCAGGACCTAAATTAGCAAATGTTGGTATCTCCTGCCATCTATTCCCCCGCTTGTAATATTTACGATTGGTATCTCCCGTATCAACACAAACAATCAGTGGGAATTGATGTTCTGAGTCATTATCTTTATGGTAATATACATAAACTGCTTCAACAGTTCCCGTAGGAGGTTCTTTAAATTCCAGTGGAATCTCGTTATGTTTAACTGAACCTAATTTGAATGTATTACCATTACTGAGTGAATGCTTATATCTAACATAGCCATCTGGTACTTCATTAGTAGGGCCAACCACTTTAGCAACAGTAATTTGATTACCAACAGCATTAGCTGGGTATGAACCATTAGGTGGATTAGTCTTTCCAATGTCAATTTCATATTTATCTTTGAGTTCATTAAGTTTCTGTGCAAGTTGACCATCGGCTTGACCAGCATTTGCGGTATCTGGATCTATGCGATTAAGGTCTGCATCATCCCATCTTTGACCCCTAGTATAGTATTTTTGCTTACTACCAGTCATCTTAACACATACAATGAGTGGGAATTCAAAGGTTGTATCACTATTGCTGTAATATACAAAAATTTTAGATACTTGTTGACCTTCAGTTACTTCTTTTAACTTATTTCCATTGTGTTTAAATATAATTTTATTACTGGTAGAAATATTACCACCAGTAGGTGTATGTTCATATGCTATATATCCTGAAGGTATATTATTTTCCGAATCGAGCTTCTTCTCAACAGTAACATCTGTTCCCTTCGTTCTATACCTAATTGGATTACCATTAGGCCTCTTTTCTAATTTAATTGTGTAATTGGAACTTTGGGTAATATTAATAACTTTAGCACCAGCTTGAGTTAGGTCTGTATCATTAAGACTAGTTGGATTTTTCTTATTATTTATACCAGTAGGCTGAAAAGTCCAACTTCTTTCATTATTACCTGCCTTATACCACGTATTATTAGAATTTTCTGCGGGATTACCAGTTGATATACATATTACTTTAGGCCTATGTAAATCACTACCATTATTATCATAGTAAACATATATAGCACCATTTTGTTCAATTTTAGTATTCATATCAGCAGTCAAAGTTCCTCCAGTCATATTCTGATCGCTATGAGTTATCTTTCCGAGTGTAAATCCGGCATTAGTATTGGAATTAGAATGTTTGTAGTAAACCCATGAACCAACATCTTGTTTCGTCACTTCAATTGTTATACCTCCCGACATATATTTACCTCCTTTAGCAGCGGTAGTTTCATTAGGTGCTTGACTTATATCAATTTCAACAGAATCTAATGGAGGATAACCTAGATCACCGGTAAGTCCATTTTTAATATTATCGAGTTGAGCTTTAAGGGTAGAATCGATTTGATTACCGTTTTCTCCACCTGGTGATATACTTTCAAAAGTAGTTGTATCCTTCTGCCATATATAGCCGCTGCCACTCTTCTTCCGCTTATACCATACATTGTTACCAGGAGATTCATTATTACTTTTAGTATAATCCTGAGATAAACATATCAATAGAGGTTTCTCACGTGCTCCGGTACTTGAGCCTCAGTAAAGTATACAAAAACACCTCCAGTATTGGAAGTTACTTGAAATCCAGTACCAGATAACTCAGTAATACCCTGTATCACATGATTGTGTATTGTTATGCGATTTATTTCCTTAGTTTTATCTCCAATATCACGTTTAAAACCCTTGTGAGTGATGATGGCAGGGCGAAAATTAGTGTCGAGTAAAGATAGTACGAATAATATATTCTACTGCATTAATTGTAACTTTATAAAATTAAAATAATACTACATTTCAATTATAAATGAATTTATAATAACCCGTAGCTGATCTCAGGGAAGCGGAGGGGGAAGTAAATAAGGGAGCTCCATGCAATGGATATGAAGTGGAGTAGACAACATCTCACTTTTTCACAGATTTGTTTTGGTTATTTTCCTATGATTGAATATATTTTTGTTGAATTGTTACTATAATTTGTTGTAAAAAATGAATAAAGAGTGATGAAAAGTGACTGGTGGAGGTGATTGTTTCGTTCCCCATATGTTAGTTACACATTTAGACATCAATTTTTTTGTATGTGTTTAGAGGTGTATTGAATTGTCATATGGATTATGTAGATAATAAGTGTTTATATAGGAAATAATTGTGTTGAGGTGTGGATTAAAATTTATAAATGTCAGACTCCGGTCCTTTGGTGATTAAGGTTGGTAATACTGTAATGGTATATGGTATTAAGGGTGTAGTAAGATATGTAGGGAATAAGGAGTATATAACTAGGGCTACAGGTAGGGTACAGGTACAATTGGTTGGTGTTGAGTTGGAAAAGGTATTACCTCAATGTACTGATGGTAAATATAATGGAGTTCAATATGTAAAAACTAATGAAAATAATATAATATTTGTACAGCCTTCGTCAATTAAACAATATTCTAGTGAGTTTTTGATTGATGTATATATATAATGATTATTTTAGAAGAGGATGCGGCTATAATTATTATACAATCGATTGTGAGAATGTTTTTATGTAAATTGAAGTTTATAAAGGAAATATCATTTTTATTTTGGGATCATATGGAGAGTATGCAAGAATTTCGTACATTATCTACAAAAAAGTGTGTTGATGATATATGTATATATATATATATATTATATAGGGATGTAGCATTACCAGTAATTGATCGTATGAGAGAGATGTCTTTAGATGATCCAGAATTGACAAATGGTGATCATAAACCGCGTAAGCGCAGATTTTCAGATCAGTTATTTGATTTTGAAGTGAAAAAATATAAAGATGTTGGTAATGATTATAAAGGGCCAAGATTAGGTAAAGTTGTTACAGAGAAATTTGCACATGAATTATTGGATGCATATAAAAGTGGAACATGTGTAAGTTGATATTTAAAAAATATATGTAAATTATTATTTATATTAGATTGAATTACCTATAAATTATGCGCAAAAAATTTTATTAGACATGTTAAAATGGTATCAAAATAATGATGATGGTGCAGTAAATTATTTAACAATACCTAAATATGATAATAGTAGTATGATAATTGTTGGTGATTTACATGGTCAATTAAATGATTTATTATGGTTATTTTATAAATTTGGTGCACCATCTAGTCGTAATGTATATGTATTCAATGGTGATATTGCAGATAGAGGAGCATATGCTACTAATATGTTTTTATTATTATTTTCATTTAAATTAGCTGAACCAACATCAGTAATTATAAATCGTGGTAATCATGAATCAGATGATATGAATGAAACATATGGTTTTACAAAAGAAGTTAAAATGAAATATGATGGACATATATATAATTTATTCCAAAGAGTATTTTGGGAATTACCATTAGCAATTATAATAGAAAAACGTATAATTATATTACATGGTGGTTTATTTCGTCATGATGGTGTTACTATTGAACAAATTAATAAAGTTAATCGTAAAAGATGTTGTCCAGCATATCCAAATACATATGAAGATAGTATTATGTTTGATATATTATGGTCTGATCCACAAGAAAAAATTGGACGTGATTCCAATACTAGAGGATCAGAATGTATAAGATTCGGTCCAGATGTTACCACTGAATTTTTAAAAAATAATAATCTTGAAATATGTATCAGATCACATCAAGTACCATATACACTTAAAGGTATAGATATTGCACATGGTGGAAAATGTGTTACACTATTTTCTGCTTCTAATTATTGCCAAACCACACATAATACCGGAGCTATAGTATGTTTTTGATTAATAACTCCATATATTCAATACATTCAGCTCGTTTTCACAAGAAATCTTAAATTCGAAGCACATGAATATATGGCACCATCACTAGAATCCATACAACATCTCACAAACACCACCAATCTCATCACCAATAAAGTCATCGAAGCCACCACACCATACGAAGTCAATATGAAAAAAGTATGTCTTCATCCACAACACAATCCAATCTATACCTTTCTTCCACCCGAGGTCCATCTTTTCCATTGCATGGAGCTCCTCTATTTGCTTCCCCCTCCGCTTCCCTGAGATCAGCTACGGGTTCCACTCGAGGTCCTGTACTACTCTTCATTCCATCTACACCTCCACCCTAGCCACGATCTCTGGGAGTGGCTCTACTCTTTAGAGATAGGTAAATAAAGGAGCTGACGGCAGGACAAAAGAGGTGGATTGGACCTCGAGTGGAAGGGTGGAGTAGTATAAAATAAATTAATAATAATATATTTAACAGGCTGATATAAGGGGAGTATTATGTGACGGGTTATTGGAGGACATATTGATGAAGATATGTGAATTGATATGTGATAATAAGCAGGAGTTATGGTTATATTGTTATAAATTGGATTTGGATAAAAAGGGTACTATAACTGCACAATCATGGAGGTAATAGAATGTAATATGATTTATTTATTATATATTTATATTAGGGATGGATTATCGAAATTGGTTGGTAGAGATATACCATGGAAATTTTCGATTGATTTATTGAAAGCAAGAAATGATTCAACAGGTATGGTACATTATAATGATATATTAAAGAATGTTCGTGTTGGTTTTATGCCTATAAATAGTGGTTATAATCAATTAAAGAAAGGTTATATGGTTCATGTAAGTTTAATAAATTTAATATTATTATTATTGAATTTATTAGTTATTTGATACAATGATAAAATCTGATTTAAGTTTAAAAGAGGTTCTAATGGTATTTGATCGCAATTTAGATGGTTTAATATCATATGCTGAACTTGATGAAGCAATTAGAAAACTTAATATAGGATTATCTAATCCACAGGTTAAAATATTAATGAGAACTATATTTGCTAGTTGTCTTGATGATGTTAATAGTAATGGTAAAGCTGATATAGTAGAATTTTTAAGTAAATTAAAAGTTATATATTCTTCTAGTATAGAATATAATTGTGATGAATGGATTAAAAAAGCATTACCAGCTATTGGACGACAAATTTTATCTAATAGAATTGAATCCGCTGCTAGATATCAAAATCCTGATGCTAAAAATCTTGATGAAGGTAAAATTGAAATTAATAAAAGACGATCTTCTGCTATAAGAGCATTTGCATTATTCCAAAAATTCCGAGATTTTGATGAAACCGGTGATGGATTCCTATCTTATAATGATTTTATATCCGCTATCAAATTACTCGATATGAATAAAATCGAAGATGAAATCGGATTCAAATTATATGATCAACATCTACAAGAAATCGCTAAAATGATCGATGTCACACACTCACAAAAAATCAACTACCTAGAATTCCTACAAGCCTTCTATGTCGTTGATGAAGGAAAATACTCAATCGTCAATGAGGTTTGTCCATATATTACACGAAAAGTCTACAACCAGTGTACAATCCACATCTTCTCCACTCCACTTGAGGTCCATCTTTTCCATTGCATGGAGCCCTTCTATTTACTTCCCCCTTCGCTTCCCTGAGATCATCTACGGGTCCACTTGATGTTACATGACTACCTCCACGATCTTCCTGTTATCCAATTGCTTGAGGTTTATCAATGAGAAAGTGGATGATAAATGTAATTTGGATGGTAATTATACATGTCGCCAATCTAGGTATGCAAATGAATCTAGTTGTAATATGGATAAGGTTAATACGTTGAAGAGTAAATATGATAAGATGATTGATAAGGCTAAGGAATTGAATAATGTTCAGGGTGAAAATGCAGTAAATAATGCAAATGGTTGTACTAATCTTCAAGCAGCATGTGGTACGAATACTGATGCTTCAGGTACTGATTGTGGAAAATCTTGTTCGGGTAAAGATTGTGAATGTGAAGAATGCAAATGTAACAATGACCCTACAAATACAAACGAAACTGTCTTTAAGAGGTTATGCGTTATGATGTGTTGTAATAAAGAGAGTGGAGATAACGGATGTAAATGTAGTAGTAATGGTGGGAATTGTAATTCTATATCCACATTTTGTACTGAAGTAGACAATTTCATGACATTAGTGAAAGAGGTTGTTAAACAAAATGGAACAACAGCACAAGAAGCTACTCCTACTCAATGTGAATGTACGGGTAATAATTGCGATTCCTGTCAAACCCGTCGCTTCATTAAACTCGTTGAGGAGTATACGAAGGAGTTGGGGAATGAACATAAGTGCGAGGGCGAGAACGAGTGCAAGTGTTGTACGGACAAAAATGAACAAAACTGCTTAAAGGATGGTTACAAGTGCGGTATAAGTCATGTAATGAAATATTTCTTCTGTTGTAATGGATGTAATTGCGTCGGTGTGTCTACAACTAGTGGGAGTGGTAGTAGTAATGGACATACGGCTGAAATACAAGACAAGGATAAATTATGTAAATGCTTAGTGAAAATATTAAGAGGAGTGGCGGAAAAGTTAAAGATATGTGAGGATAAGGATCAGAAATGTCCTTGTTCTTGTGCTCCCGATTCCTGCATTGTCTCTACCCCATAATTGCCCCATTAAGTATAATTGTGATTCTTGACATTATTTCGCGATAATCTACTTCATTCAACAACAAATTATGTCCCCTTACCTACAGTTATCCATAAAGTATTTATAACGGTAACTTCCAGGATTTTTTATACCTACTACCAGATTGACCCCCATAACCTGTAAGCGATCTATGGGAGCTGGAAGGGGAAATAAATAGAAGAGGCAGCATGCCTAGTGGATGATGAGGTTGTAACCTCAAGTGGAGGCCCATACCTTGCTCGAGTTCATAAATAATTCTATAGATTTGGGATCACATATGTTTTGCATTGTACAAGCATAAGAATAGTTTATTTCAAGCGTTATATCATTATGATGTTAATCAAGAGGGTACGGTGTATGTGAGTGAATTTAAGGATTCGTTGTATGCTTTGTATCAGATTCTTGGAAAGGAGTGAGTGGTATATTACAATTTTTCATATTTAATTATAGAGCGCCACTAACGCCGGAGCAAATTGAAATTTTGTTAGAATGTATAGATACAAATGATGAAGGTATGATAATGTATAATGATTTTTTGAACTCGTTCAAGCCAATGTATTCATATAAGGTAGAGGTGAAGTGATGAAATTATGATAATATGAAGAATATTATATGAAAGAATAATCTTAATGTACTAGATGAATAATAATTTAAATTTACTTTCGTTTATATATTTATATTTTATTAATATTATGCCCTGTTATGGTGATGGTGTGAAAGATGTATATGTGTAGACTTATTAAATGGCGAATCAATCCGAGAAGAAGCGTAATGAGAGGGAGAGAGTAGTTGGTAATTATTACAAGTGTATATCATTATTGTCTATTGTGAGTTTAATATTTAAATCTTAATATATATCTATTATAGGTGTCATGGTTAGTAAGACATGTAATACATTATTATAAAAACACGAAAAACTACACAAATTACGGTTATATCTGGAGATTTTTATTATTATTATTTGGTTATTCATTCAGTTTGTCAAATATTACCTACAATTTGAAATTAGGCCTAGAATTCAGTCTATCTAACGATTTATTCATCATTACAACTTGTGTTGCATTGATCACAATTTTTTATGAATTTGGATACAAATTATTCATAGTCATACCCATTTACGGTATTTACAAAGCAGCCGTTGGTATCTATACATGGGCTACGACACCCGAAGTCATACCACAAGAACCGCAACAACCCAAACAAAAAATTAAATATAAAACTATACGCAAATGAATGAAACAAATGAAAACGTTACTGAATTGTCGTCTGCCGAAGATTTATCCACCTCTTGTCCTGAAGACAGTTCTCCACCCGAGGTTACAGCCTCGCATTCTCTTGCAGAGAGCTCTTCTAATTCACTCCCCGTAAACGGTAATGCCACTCCCGGAGATCATGGCGATGGAGAGGGTGGTGATGTAATAGGATATAAGGATAAGACCTCAAGTGGAAGTGGACTACCCGAGAGCGATCTACGGGAGCTTGAGGGGGAGATAAATAGAGAAGCTGACGGCAGGATTAGACCTCATGTGGATAGCTATCTGCAAGAGGAAGACAAGGCTTTAACCTCAAGTGCAACGACGAGTGGAAATGATAGTAGTGATATATCTTCATTGGATGATGTGGAAGATGGAATAAGTTCATTAAATGGTGAAGGAGAAGATGTATTTAATAATGAGGATGAACAAGTGATTCCATCATCGGATATGCTTGTTGCTGAAAAATTGAATGGTAATGAGAAGTATAGTAAAGGTGATGTGGATGGTGCAATAACATGTTGGTTGAGATATATAAGATCATTAGAATATATATTAAATAAATGTGATGATAATAGTGTGGATAATTTTGAATATTTTCGTTCAATATATTTAAGTTTATGTTTGAATTTATCATTGGGTTATTTAAAGAAAGATGAATATTCCAAATGTAAATATTATTGTAATTGTGTGTTTAAATATGATAAATTGAATTTAAAAGCTTATTTAAGAATAATTAAAGCCGATTTATGCCTTTGTAATTATAATGATGCCTTAAAAAATTGTAAAGTAGCACTATTATATTATCCAAATGATAATGAATTATTATTATTACAGCATGAAATTAGTAGAAGAAATTCATCAAGTAATAAAAAACACCATAAAATTATGAAAAAAATGTTTAATGAATTAGAACATGATCCCAGAATCTATAAAAAAACACCATTTGTTCTAAATTATAATATTATAAATAAATTATATACATTTATTACAAATTTCATTTCTAAAATCACAACATTCATCAAATCATACACCTCACGCATCGTCAAGAAGATTAAAATATTCTAAATAATCATCACATACAAATTACAGAATACAATTTAGTCATCTAAAATCTAAACTTCAAAACACCAAAGTTATTGAAATGCTTATACATAATATTATTATCATTTCATTATAATTTCCATCCAAGGTCGTCTTGCAGACAGCTCTTCTATTTACTTCCCCCTGCGCTTCCCTGAGATCAGCTACGGGATCATAATTACGTAATTTAATTCAATTAATAACTTATAACTCATGTAATATATTATTATACATTTCTGTATATTTAATATTATTATAAGTATAATATAGTTACTATAATAGTCTCAGTTCATGTTAGTAGTATAATAGTATATATAGTATTATAAATATTTATATTAATACTTATATATCTTCCTACTACTATACTTAAATAATGTAAGGAAATGGTGCTTTTTATCCCTATAACCTGATATTTGTAGTGCTTCATAGCATGACGATTTCAAAATATTTTCGGATTTAAAGTGGAGAAGAAAGAAGTTAAAGATACTGGTGGTCTTGCTAGTAATACATGGGTAGGTTATAAACATTCTAAGTCTGGTGGTCAAACATTTAAGCTTCTAAAGATTACACATAGTGATGTTACTATGGAAGGTCCTTCCGGTGGACAGAAACCATTGAGCAATGATATGAGTAATGAATTTAATAGTGTTACTGCGGTATACGTTTATTATAAACATCTCACTAGTGTAGAACAGCCTAGAGTAATATGTATAGATGAAGGCAATGGGACTAAACACTGGTATGCGGCAGGTAATGCTGCCAATAACTGGAGTAAAGTCTCAGCTACAAATGCTATAACTACTAAAAATCCAGCAAGTCTTAATGATACAGACCTCGATGGAGCTGGTGCTAGAGAAATTAATATTAACCCCGGTACCACTTATGTAATTAAATTAGATAAGAGGCCTAGTGGTACTACGGCCAATATTAAGTATAGGACTAAGGATATAATTACTGTTACTAAAGTGGAGAATGATGCCAATAAGGGGGTACCAGATAATTATGTAAGATATAAGCATGAACGTAGTGATGGAGGCACATTCGACTTGAATTCAGTTAAACATAATGGCATTGAATTGAATGGAATCACGGGTACAAATGTTACAGCAGTTTATGTATATTACAGACAAAGTTCGGAGGATCCTAATCATGAATTCCCATTGATTGTGTGCGTCAAGAAATCATCTACAACAACTTATGCATATCATAAAAGAGGGAATACATGGTCACAGGAAGGTGCGCTTGATACAGTTGATCCAGATAACCATGAGCCTCAGAATCAAGTTCCTAATAACTAAGCCCATCGACTTTAATCTACCCGAAAGAACAAACATACCGCAGCTTATCTCAGGGAAGCGGAGGGAGAACTAAATAGATGAAGGCTCCACGCCTAGTGGAAGAGAAAGTGAACTAAACCTCAAGTGGTAGTGGAATAGAGATATATATTAATCTTCCATGTAATATAAACATTATTAGATTAAGTTTAGAGAATTTCTTCTCTAATTTCAGTAAAGTCTCTAACGAAAATGGGCATCCATTGATCTTTAATTCGTTTTAATCGTGATGTGTCAGCATCGATTAGTACCTTTAATATGGAAATGAATAAATTCCTCCATTCAACATACCCTTGGCATTGCCGAATTTAATTCATCCAAAAATGTATTTGATACCCTCGGTCCCATCTTATGAACAAATTCACGTACCTATATTAAGATTTATTTTATCCAATAAAGAATATTGCAGTTTCTTATGTAAACCTTTCAGATAACGCATCCACCTGAGGTCCAATCCACCTTTCGTTCCACTCGCCGTGGTGGCATATTTAATTAGATCCCCCTCCGCTTCCCTGAGATCAGCTACGGGTCCTCCACTTGAGGTTACATCCAACACATCCTTAGCACCATCTTCTATCATTCCTATGATGGATGATCCATCACTACCCTCCTCACCGCCACGATCTCCGGGAGTGGCTCTACCCTTCAGGGATAGGTAATTAGAAGAGCTGACGGCAGGACGAAAGACGTGAATTGGACCTCAGGTGGAATGCCGAGTGGAAGAAGAGTTGATTGGATCTCGGGTGGAGTGGAATGGAGATTGATAGACCTTAGGTAACGTTGATTGGTGGTAACATACCAATAATTGTAATTCAGTTCTTACAGTAATGAGTTCTCGTTCGGTTTCTCTCCATATATTAATTCTGAATGGGTATATGAGATGTATAAATTTCTTGGATATACTTTCCTAATATGATAACGGGTACAACATGAAGTTGTCGTAGTAGTCGTGGTATTTTTCTTGCATAATGTAAATTTACTATATTGATGATGATAATATTAAATAAAATATCAAATTACTGTAGTAAATTATAGGAAGTATAAACATGCATGAAGCAACTACCATTAAAATATTTTTAACATTACTAAATTTATATAATGTATAGATGATTTAAATTTATAAAACTTACTCGTACATATATAAGCCTAATAATAGACCATAACAGAAATTAAATAATGGTACAATAACAATGAGTACTAATATTTTATAACTAATAACAACATCTGTTGCTGTTAATTTTACTGAACTATTATTAAGCGCTTTTATCCTATGTCTTTCTGCTAATACTTTAGATATTACATGTAATGGTAACCATAATGGTGAAAATGATAATCCTGCTATTATATAACATGTTAAACGTATTATATTTTCAACAAGTAATAATATAGCTGAATGTAATGATTGTTTTAATAGCCATACTTCATCATCATGTAAATAACCACTCTTTAATCTCTTATTATAATCACATAATTGATCAATCAACTTTTTAGTCTCTGGACTATCACCAAGTGTCCAAAATATTGATGATATTACTCTTTTCAATTCAAATGATTTACTTGTTGGTATTCTACTACGCTCCGGTGTATATAAACTCTATTACATAATTCCATTTAAATTTCATTAAACGTACCCCACATAAGTCTATATATTCTCTTATATCAATGCTAGGTGCTGTTATCATACAATGTTTTAAACCCTATATAGTTCATTGATTATATCATAGTCAACATACATTTTCAACTTGACCCAATATATTCGTTACTACAGCATGTCTATCCCTCTGAAATTCTTCACAATTCTCTTTACTAATCTGTATGATAATTAATTGATCCATAATTTATAATAAAAACTAACTGTGATAGCGTTACCATAATTAATCGTGGCACACATTTGTTCATTATGGGTATAATCATAAAGTAAACCAACAGGTAAAATAACAACATCTTCAGCACCATCCAATAATGAATACAGTGCCATTAATGCTGATAGAAATGTCGAATTATAAATGGAGTTGTAATAAAACATACCAACACCGGGTTTTAATGGTAACAAATTTGTTCTGTCATGTGATCCACCCTATAATTTTTAGTTTGACAATATTATCCAAAATATACCTCTGGGAAAATAGCTATAGCATTACCATGTCTTAATGATGTAGATACTGCCTCAAATGCCTCAGATTGATCAACTTTTGGTACAATCTGAAAGATATGTAGAGATGTTTTTATAATTTAAAAACTAACCATAAATGGAACGCCTCTTTCCTTATCTAAACAACTATGAGATATAGGAGACTCAATAATCATTTCTGTATCTGAAAGGACTTCTACTATAGTCCTACGTTCAATACCAAAATAAAGTTTATCACCAACATTAAAATCAACTCTAAATTGTGTATCTCTACCAATAACTGTCCTTGAACCATCCTCCCATATAATTTTACCAATACCGCTATATTTTAAATCATCTGGTCTATATACTGAGATACATCCAGCTAATGATGCGATAGAACCAATCAGTTTCCTTTTAAGAGTCTGTACAAATATTGAAATCCAATATTAAAAACAAACCTTCGCAGCAATAATAAAACTAATCTGGCGAGGTATAGAATATACAAGCAATGCAGCGTCTATGAATTGGTTATTGTGATTCCCAACTACAATTACAGGACCGTAAAGTGGTAGTCTTTCCTCATTAATTATCTCGATCTTGGTAAATATAGTACATATACAGACACTAAATAGAAATTAATAATTTCATCATGATAAACATACCTAGATAGCCATTTTATAAATAGGTAGCAGTTAAAAACACGAAACTCGTAGGAAGTAATGGGCATCATCCTACTTGAAACAGTTGTACAGACGTCTTAAACCAAAGTTATAAATTCACATTAAAAAAAGTGTCTTTACGAAGATAAAGTTCATAATTTAATATTTATTAACAAAATACCCATTTCTACAAACAATTATGGACTTAAAATGCAAGAATTTAAGGTGTCTCAGTGTTTATTCGTTGAAATCTAAACTACTACTGATTTAAGGATAACACATATTAATTTTACGTTACAGTAAATTAAAATGAGTACTAAATATAATATTTAAAATCATTATTTCCTAAATTATCTTAAGAACAACTTCTGGAGTATAATAGTGAGGTACACAGTATATTATCAGGATACCATTGTGATTATGAGTAAATATACAGCAATTTTTTCATATATAAACTATATATAATATCAATATGTGAACTATAATTGATAAGTTTCCCTTGGTAAAGTTAACTGATGTCTATTTTAATTAGACAGACGTCTTGCCATGATGTTAGATGCATTGCGTCTGGTAAGGAGTCAATATATCGCAACTATAATCGGATTCTAATAAATTATATACATAATGGCTTCGGTTTCGATACAATACCTGTTTATAAGCCTAGTAGTAACATAAATGATGGAGAATTAGATGATGTTAGTAGAACGTCTATAAAGACGTTGCCATTCCCTAGCGGCGTTAAAGAGAAGTTGTTTACTCTTATAAAGAAGTTGACAAAGAAGAAGGATATTGATAACTATGGATCGTATATATCTAAACGTATGGCAATTAGGAGATGTGTAGAAGTTCCAAGAATATTACCGTCTGGTACGTTTAATACTGAAAATTTTTCCATCACTTTCAGTATTATTGGATCCTGATAGTGGTAAAAATATGGAAAGTATAAAGAAATTATCGAAGAATCCTAGATTTAGACATTTGTATGATTTATATATGAAAAATAAATTAGGACCTAATGAACAGGCCCAAATTGAATTATCAAATGCAGAAGATGCTAGACATAAGGTTATTTGTATTTATAATATAATATTTAACCATGTAGAATACTAATATCAGTTTCTCTCCACAAATAGCAATCGCACATACAGCTCATACATTTTTTGGATATTATGCAGTTTGTCTTCGTATATTTAATGAAGTATAATGATTAACTTAATGAAATATTTCGTTTATAGTTGAATAAGAGGGTACCGAATATTAAACTATCCAAGATAATGTTTTATAACGCTGGATCTGGAGCTTCTATAATGTATGATGAATATTTATGATTATAAAAAAAATTATTATTAGAGCTGCAAATACAATATGGGATTTGAATAAATGTGATAATGTATTAGTTGTTGAACCATCAGAAAATCTCCTAAAAATTTGTAAATATTTACTCCCAGGTACAATCATTACATTAATGACTCTATATTTTTCAGATTTAAATAATGTACAATATCAAATGAATATATATGAAACACGAGAATTGTTTGATATTATTGTCCTTCCATATTGTATGATCGATATACGTGGTACAGAAGTTTGTTGAAGGATGATACATAAATTATAAATAAATTTTCTCTAGTCTAGATCATTATTAGTACGTAATTTATGGAATAAATTGAATATTGGTGGAATAATTGTATGTTTATATTGAATTATAACATCTCATAACCATTAGGTCATCATAGAATCTGGTACACCCACAGGTTTTAGAATTATCCATTCATTAAGAGAATTATTTATATCTCGACTTGATATCAATAATTTCCATTTTATAGCACCTGTATGTCTATCCAAAATTTTCATTTTTATATCACATAGTGTCCACATGAAGGAATTTGTCCTTTAGCATTAACCGGAAAAGATTGGTGCCATTTCTCCCAAAGAATTTACAGAATACCACACTATATCTACAAAAAAGTACGTTATTCACTACAATCTAGGTTACAACCACTGTTCCACTCGCCGTGGAGGCCTCTTCTAATTACCTCCCCGTAAACGGTATAGCCACTCCCGTAGATCGTGGCGGAAGTATACTCATTGGACCTCAAGTGGAACCCGTAGCTGATCTCAGGGAAGCGGAGGGGGAAGTAATTAGAAGAGCTGACGGCAGGACGGACCTCAGGTGGAACGGACCCAGTTTGACTGGACAAATCATCATTTCTATGTTGTTTCGTATTTTATCCTATTCTTATATAGGGTTCGATATCTAGATCTATTGATAATGAAAAGTATTCATATTTGGTGGTGGGTAAATATAAAGGTCCAAGGTAATGTTTTTATGTAATGGTTATTATTGATTTATAGGACTTTGTATAAGAATGAATCAAATGCTCCAACGGCTGTTGACAAATCGTATTTTTGGCCCAGGGTTGTTTTGGTATGTTGATAATTGATTCAATTTCTACTGTAAAATAGCCACCACTAAAACTTGGTAGAAGGGTATTAATTGATGTATGTAGTCTACCTAATAATTTCAAGAGATTAGTATGTTGATGGTTAAATATTCTCATATGAAATCAGATTGTACCAAAAAATACACCTGAATCCAGTGGATATAAGTAGGTCTATTCTTCATATATATATGTATATATACTTCATCCAGATATGCTAGAGATACCCTTTGGGGTGATTTGTGGAGATTCATTCAACGTGAAGAAAAACCTATAGCCAGAGGATATGTACCAGATGATGTTAAGGATTATTTACTAGATGAACATAATAGAGAATTAAATGTAAATATACATATACTAAATCATTTAATACTTTAGATTAATAAAAAACTTCAACGTTTAAACCCATCAATTGAAGAAGAAATCAAAGAAGATATGATGAAAAATTATTCATCATAAACTTTTCATATTGATGTATTAAATCTATCTCAACCACTAGATCTACAGTCGACCTTACAACAAAAGTCTTTTCATTCCACCTGAGGTCCAATCCACCTCTCTTCGTCCTGCCGTCAGCCCTTTTATTTACCTATCTCTAAAGAGTAAAGCCACTCCCGGAGATCGTGTCGGAAGTGTAGTGATGTAACCTCGAGTAGAACCCGAAAGTGATCTACGGGAGCTTGAGGGGGAAGTAAATGGAAGAGCTGACGGCAGGACGACCTAAAGTGGAACGGCGAGCGGAAAGAAAATGCGGATTGGAAATCAGGATGAACTCAGCTATAGTGGACAATAATTGGTTAATACATCGTTATTGTATTACATTTATTAATTGTTGTGTAATTTCTTGACGAGTTCTAGCATTCTTGAAGATGATGTCACTATGGTATAGATTATGAATGATTATAAATAACAAACTGGCATTGACTCCGCGTTCAAATCCTAATATTCGGGCATTTTTCCCAATTACTAAATGTGATCTGAGGTGAAATGAAGTATAATATGGTTTGGGTGTCTATACCTATTAACGAAATATAATAATTTTTTACAATCAAGATAATTTATTAATTTCCAGTTTTTATCGATTAATAGTGGATAACTGAGATTATGTTTCAATGACCACTTTTTCTATAGTAGAGACGTTGAATTTATATCAGTAATCAACGAACTGGTGATGAGCGTTGAGTAGATGTTAAACCATAGACTCCATAACCCAGTTCATTAAAATTTTTATTTGATTCATTAAATGAACATGCTTGTTTAGTACAATGTGGAGTATTAACAGCGGGAAATAAAAATAATACAACACCTTTATAATTATTAGGTAGACTATCTAATATTCCTTTCAATGTGACGTTAGTATAATCCTCAGTAGTTAATTCTTCATTTAATACGTCATCAGGAATCGGTTTCCCAACTATTTTTATACGTTTAAATCATATTTTTATTAAAAAATTCCACATACCATATTCACTTTCTGGAGATGATTGTAACATTATAAAGAATGGGTCTATAATTCTATACTTAGGGCTTATACCAACAGACTCAACTGATATTTCTATATTAAATACTATACAGGTAACTATAATTAATAGAAGATTAACGGAATTGATACTCGTGAGCATTTAATATTAAAATTGTTATTAACCCCAATCTATTCACAGCAGGCTAGCCAAAGATTTAAATGAACTTAATAAAAATTGAAGTTATTATATGAATATAATGGGAGGATCCCATTACAAGACGCATTGTATAGTGCAACAGTAAGGAATGAAGTTGAAAAAGAGAACGAATGATGGTAGCCAAACCTTATATATACTTTGTGTATCCCATCTGTCTTTATAATTGAAAGACGACAAATATAATATCCATACGTTGATTAGATATTAATATCACTTTCAAATGCTCCAAGATGATCGGCGTTGATAGTTGCGATAGCGAACATGTTGGAGTTGTCATATCTTATACCCTGTAATCTCATACGTACCTCAGATTGAGGTTTAATGCTAATTGTACCATCAGAATAACAAGGATATGCCGCATCATTATCATAAACAAAATTCGGCTGTATAGATGTCCTAGATACAAACGCCTTCAAAGGACCAGCCTGAGCAAAGAAACCCAACTTATTTACATCCGTTACAACCGCGTCCAATACCTAAAATTAAAGTTAACAATGAAAATATAATCAATTCGTTCACTATACGATGTGTCTCTCCAATCTGAGTATTTCTTGTATTCCACTAGGCGTTCACCTGAGGTCGTCTTGCAGACAGCTCTTTTCCACCTGAGGTTACAGCCTTGTTTCCCATTGCATGGTGCTCTTATATTTAGTTATCCCTTCGCTTCCCTGAGATCAGCTGCGGGTTCCACTCGAGGTCCTGTACTACTCTTAAGCCACGATCTCCGGGAGTGGCTATACCGTTTACGGGGAGGTAATTGGAAGAGCTGACGGCAGGAGAACGCGAGGTTGTTGTAACCTCAGGTGGAAGGGCGAGTGTGAAGGATGGAATGGATATACTGTGATATTAAACACACCTCGTCTTTGAATGGTTTGAATACGATGGCTTGATATTTGACATTGACTACTATCATGGCGGTTCCATCTTGAACACGTCCACATTCACTATGAACGACTCTAATGACACAGACGACAAAACCACATTTGGCGGTACAATGTCCTTCAACTTGATCTCTTAACATTTCTTCGATATTTTGTTGATAATTGGGACCAAGTTGAGATGGTTTAACATTTATCATTTTCCATTGCTCTACAACAAAATACATTTTTAAGTATCAAATTATTGAAGAAGTATAATAATTTAATTAGAATGATATATAGTATACATTACATATGGTCATAAAATGATATGTTTTAAAACTTTATAATGAACGACCATATTAACAGGTCTAGCGATTAAAAAATTAAGATTTTAAAGAAGAATTAATCGTTAAAAAATATATTCTGATTGAAAATCGATGATTTATAGCCTCATTAAAACCCAATATCGACTTATACAATATTAAACTCTTAAATCTCGCAGGTTATACAAGTATTATGAATCCTAGTGCTGGGAAATTGAAAATTTTAATCAGAAAGAGCTTTAGATCATTAAAAAAGAAACATGTTATGCCTATAAATAAAAATCCAAATCGTACATGGCATCTATCACCAAGTCTAACAAAAAATTACGATATTAAGACAGTATCACAAGATATATACAAGAGGTTTGTTCTAGAAGATGATGTCATTTATCTCCTCAACCCTCACAACATATACTTACAATCAATATTTATAGATACATTAAAGATTATACCAGACCTCTAGAGTGAGTAATTATCATGTGCCTCATTTACAAATGAAAGCAAATGTATATTAATCTTCAATATATCAACCATTCACGCTGGATGATCTTTTGGATAATGTAATCGAGTATACCATTTGGGTATAACCGCTCGAAAATCGCCTCAATTTCAACTTTAAATTTTAAATTTAAAAGCTCTTCTCTGAATGAACCTCTCGATGTAATTCTGGGATCTTTGGTCAAATTTTTTAAAATTTTAACTTCACGAATTGTCAATACCATTAATTTCTCAATTTTATACTTTATCACATCCATACGCCTTATACCCATCCAGACATATCGCGATTTGCGGTCTAGCGAAGTTCTAGCTAAATTTTGCCTACCAGTATGTCCCACTACTTCTACTTCTAATATATCTGTCCTGATCCTGCCGTCAGCTCTTCCACTGGCCGTTCCACCTGAGGTCCTTCCACTTTGTGTGGAGCATCCTCTATTTACTTCCCCCTCCGCTTCTCGTATATCAACTACGGGTAGCCTACTAGATGTAATAATATCTGTTCCTTCGTGTAGGGAAATATGGGGATTATTATTATAACTACAAGGAATATGAGGTTTGTTATCCCCATATAACCCCATATTACAATAATTATTAGATCTAGATGAATTATTGGCCCTAAACCTCTTTCCACTCGCCGTGGTGGCCTCTCTATTTATTTCCCCCTCCGCTTCTCTGAGATCAGCTGCGGGTTCCACTTGAAGTACATCCTTAACCTTGCCACGATCTCCGGGAGTGGCTATACCGTTTACGGGGAGGTAATTAAAAGAGCTGACGGCAGGACCTCGAGTGGAGGCGAGTGGAACAGTGGTTGTAACCTCGTGTGTTGAACTATTTATGGAAAATGCTTCATTCGATCCTTGCTCTCGTTCATATCCACTATCAATATTTGCATCCCCACAATTTCTTTTAGCCCCATAATTCGCATATGTTAGGAAGATGAGGAATCCGTGTGGATCGTAATCTCCGATATAGCAGACCTAATTATATGATTATTAGTTATAATGTTATGGATTACATCAAGGTTATTTGTGGTGGATAATTTATGCACTAGTGTTTTGCAGCCTTCGCTGGGGAAACCACAACCTGTGACGAGTACGATTGGTATATACTGTTTGAAGATGTATATGAGTTATTTTGTTATAAACTGACGTTCCAAATTGTGGTGGAACATAATTCCATGAAAATTGTATACTTTTCCACTACAATTAGATGATTACCGAAAACTCTTGTCTTATAGTTCAATAAATCGTATGAAATATTGATACCATAAGCTGTATAGATAAGAGCTATTATACAAAAAACATCATTATAATATAACTAACGCCTTGAAATGATATCAATGACTTCATTTTTATTTATAAATTCAATACAGCCAGCAATGTGCCCTGATCACCTCATGTATGTGGGTAACAGGAAAAATGCAAACCTCGTTCAGATGGATAGATACCGATATCATTTAACTTTATATTAATTGCATTACAAGCGTACTTTATGATTTATTAGATTTAAATTCAATACTTACAGTTAAATATTTATTAACTTCGTATTGGGTACTGAATCTAGTACATAATGCATAGTACAATTCTCTCCTGGTACAATTCCTATACTTAAGTATGTATTACTCTATAATTACAAATATAAATTATACATACATTGTTTTTTAAACGATGTATATACTCCATTATTACAAGTACTATAGCATATTAATTATTATAACAGGACATTTACCCTTGGTAAACCACATTAAATCCTTACGCCTATGGCGTAGATCACTGCAACTACCACTAGCACTCCCTATAGCACCCATTATACGCCTAAGGAAGGATAATACAAAGAGTTCTATACCTGATTAAGATTATATCACTATCACTACCACTCACGTTCCCTAGAAATCATTTGTAGTATCTGTACAAAGAAAAGTCATTTATTGAAGAGTATGGATGGAATACAGTAATGCTTAATGAAAACGTCGTTTTACAAATAAATTACATCAAATAATAAGGGCAATCTCAAATATATTCATCTTCTCTTCACTGTGGTAGAGACGGGGTTGCAAGAACTTGGCATTGCGTAGAAATGTATAAAATAAAAAATTTACATGGGAAACTCAATAAATTTAAATGTTATTTATAAGTATTCAGTTAATACAAGCTAGTTTGCTTCATGATTCCAATGAAATCTTCTTTTGAAACTGAAATAAATAAATGATGCTTTTACGCCTTCAACCTACTTGCTCCATCCCGATCATTGTCAAATTCTTCAATCATGGCCTGTAAATCGTCATCTGATAAATCATGACCCTGAGGAAAGGTTAATGAAGATGATATGAATATAAATTTCAGATGCCTGAACAAATTCAACGTACAAGTTCCATCGAGACCCTTTTCAAGTCATTAAAGACAATTTTACCTGTAAATTTTTATGTAAAATGAAAGTATATTTTATATCCTTTTATGAAAATAATAGGAAAACATACCTTTTTTGTCCTTGTCGAATAACTCAAAGGCACGATTGATCTCATCCATAGGTTCCCTCTCGGAGAATTTTCTTGACACTAGAGATAAATTTGACAATCTTGATAGATACTAAGAAAACGTACTGATATCTTTAAAATTATCAAAATCGATGTAGCCAGAATTAGTTTTATCATATTTTGTAATAAGATCTAGAACTTCTTGTTTTTTAACATCAAAACCGAGACCTCTCATAGCAACCTTATAGATAATTTATATTCCAATATAATACCAATAACATACCTTTAGTTCATGATAATCAATCTTACCGGTACCCGCAGAATCCAACAGATTGAATGCTGACGTTATTTCCTTCAATTGATCAGCCCTTAATTCAAACCTTCCTCTTCTATTATTAACACTAAGAACCATTTTCCTATACACTGGTGTAACGTATAAATGCCAATCTAGGCGGTGTAGCAATTAGAATAATATTTTATCAAGAAATGAATCTAGAAGCAATAATAAAGCTTCCAATAAATATTAAACAACAATTTAACAGAAATTAATTACATATCCTTCCAATACTATATAAAATTATATATATACTGATGTCTAACACAGCCAAATCTACACCATACACACTTGTGGTCAACCATTCAATCATTAACTCTGGCTATTGTGAAGACTATCATGAACAATTTCAAGGTGTAGAGCAAGTCATTTAGGGTGTGAGGGAATTATAGTAGTTGGGAGGAATTCTTGATGTCGTCGTTATATGATGAGATCACCAAAAATCTGGAATAAATATAATACAGTTTAATTTATAGATTTAGTTGTAAATATATAATATAAATGATTATTGAGTAGTTGTGTTATAATTGGTGTATAGATTTTGGTATGATTTTTGTCTGAGGTTAAAGTCTATGTTCAAACTTAGACATAGGATAATCTTCTTATAGTTATCAAGAATTTCGTGTTATAAATTGATGTTTGATTCAAATTTAATGGTAAGAATTGGGATAGTGGATGATAAATAGATGATGGGTGGTGCTATGGTATATCGTAGAGGAGCTACGGCTGGGGTCGGAATGTAACTGTATTGATTTACATTTAATTGAACGAGATCTTTTATCATTATTGGTTACATTATATAAAAATAATTTTGATCTCTTATGATATATTATATTTGTAGTATTGTCTATTGGATATTATAGAATTGACATTACATGTGAATAATAGTGATTCTAAAGTAGTGTTTATAATAAATTATACATGAGATTGTATAATTTATTAAATTTAAAGGTAAATAAAAATTTCAAATGTATTATGTATGATTATTTTGATTTATAATAATTTAATGATTTGAATGGTAATGATTATATTATAAAAGATGGGTTATATATAATGTTGAATATACATTGTTGAATATACATTGTTGATTGTATATGTTGATTTATATTGTTGATTACACAAGTTATGTAAATAATACATTAAGGTTGATATATCATCGTTGAATATACATCGTTGATTGTATGTGTTGATGTATATTGTTGATTACACAAGTTATGTAAATCCTTCATTAAAGGTTGATATATCATCGTTGAATATACATCATTGAATGTATGGGTTGAAAATGTTAAATAATAAAAGTATATAAATGATTCAATGTAGTCTAGACATATTAAAAGTATAATGTATTAAGTATATATATTATATTTATATTGGATAATATATATTATAATGAAGATAAATCAACCTAAAGGTGATAATTATAAATTGGTATTGGCTGGATTACAGCCATGTCAAAAGATGTTTATAGAATATTTAACAACATGTACAGAAGATGAATTATTATGTCATTTAAAAGTATTTACACAATGGGTATGGGAAAAGGTTAGTAAATATATTTAAAATAAATTATAAATATAGAGTGATATTATATGTTGGGCATCAGTATTAAATCGTTTTGATGATATTTTTCAAAATTATATTACATGTTTTAAAAAATATATTAAAGGTATAGTTTTTTAAAAAAAATTATCATTATTAATTATAGATTATGATGATTTATTATCATTACCAAATAATAAATTAGTAGAATTAGTTAAATATTCATTAAAAACATCTATTATGATTGTTGAAAATTGTACATCTAAAAGTATTTATAATTCTATCGAATTATTAATTCATCTACTTGATGATATCAATCTTGATATCGTATTATTATCTACAAGATTATTATCTGTCTATTTCAGTAGTAGAAATCGTAGAAACTCACTCAATAAAGAAATACCCAATGTTATGTCAAGATTATCTATACTCATCAATAACCCACTACCCGATAAATCAATCAAAATCATCAATAATAATAAACATACAAACGAAAATCAATCAACATCCTCTGTTACCATTAAACATTCCACTCGAAGTCTTGTAGACAACTCTCCACCTGAGGTTACAACCTCCATTGCCACTAGGCGTGGAGCCTCTCCACCTGAGGTTACAACCTTCTCTTCCACTAGGCGTGGAGCCTCTTCCAATTACCTATCCCTAAAGGGTAGAGCCACTCCCGGAGATCGTGGCGATGATGAAGGTGGATATGGAATGAAAAGTAGTACTGGACCTCAAGTGGAGACATCAAGTGGAATACCCGTAGCTGATCTCAGGGAAGCGAAGGGAGAAGTAAATAGAGAAGGCCACCACGGAAGTGGCAACGAGAGATGGACTAGAGAATGTAGTGATGAGTACAGGACCTCAAGTGGAAAAAATGGGGTAAAAGTGGGTTATGGGGATAATAAACCTCACAATGAAAATAAACCCCACCATGTACCTGTGATACAAGTTGGAAGTAGTGAGGATGTAACCTCAAGTGGACTACCCGCAGCTGATCTCAGGGAAGCGGAGGGACAACTAAATAGAGAAGCTGACGGCAGGACGAAAAGAGGTGATTGGACCTCAAGTGGAATTGATGATGTATCATATCCGTATATATTGAGTTATTATTTGTGTAATGGTATAGATTGGTTATCTATTGATTCGTATATAGAGATAGAAAAGGATGGTAATGAGATGATAAAGATATCATTATATGAGATGTTTATGATAAATATGAATGGTAATATAAAGAATAATAAGTATAGAATGGATGATGAATTTAATAATAATATAAAAAATATGATATTAAATTTAAATGAGAATGATATTTATTATTATATTTTTAAAATTATAAAAATATTATGAAGAAATATCAATTAGATGAATGTTATTATTATGTTTGTTGAATAATATTTTAATTTTTATTTTTATAGATGTTAAAATATAAAATTTGGAAAGTTTATTCATGTTATTTCCCATTTTTAAAGAAAAATTTAATTAATATTCGTTTATCATCGGTATGTCTTTTTTTTAAAACCCTTAAACC